>CAUJRU010000742.1:327500-339937 GCA_963277665.1 Viscum album
TCAGGGGACGGGGCAAAAACCCAATCCCGCCGCGCCTCCCACATCCCACCATCCGCAGCAACTCAACCACCCTGAGGCGGCTTTTAAGCAAGCCAAGCCGCACTGCTCTAGAGAAGGCGAGGGAAGGGCAGGAGCGTCGAGGGACGACAAAGGAACACCAACCCACCATGCCTCCCACATCCCACCATCCAAGGAACTCCGCCACCGACAGGTGGCCTTTTAAGCAAGCCCGAACCGCAACGCTCCATGAAAGGTGAGGAAAAAGGAGGGCACGGCATGAGACTGGGCAAAAACCCATTCTTTCCAATGCCCCCCACATCCCACCGGTGAGGAAAAGGAATTACAGCGTCCCACCGCCATGCCTCCCACATCCCACCTTCCGAAGGAACTCAACCGCCATGAGGCAGATTTTAAGCAGACGAACCCACAACGCTCCAGGGACGTTGAGGAAAAGGAGTCATGACAGGAACGGAGGCCCTATGTCCCGCCGCACCCCCCACATCCCACCATTCAAAAGAACTCAACCACCGTTGAGAAACTTTTAACCAAGAACCAGGACACCAACCATGCTCATCTATCATCATCCCATCCAAGTTATATCTGTCTAGTATCGCATCGTCTTTTTAGCAAGCCCTTGGAAGACGGAACCGCAATTGTGCGAGAGAATTCAACCCAAGCATATAGACGGGGCCCCTACATCAGCACCAAAAAAATTCCACTACCAACAGGGAGAACTCCAAAGGGACAAGTGAGGGTCTTCTAGGTGGAGCTCACCCACCTGGGGATTCTTCGCTTGAGATATAACCGAGGAGAAAGTCACCCCTGGAACTGATTTAATGAGACCCGTCACAGTATCACCATCTTTCGATTAGTTTGTCCTTTACATGCGGGACCTGATCTTTGAGACAGGCATATGACTAGTGGAAGGATCAGCCATGTAGCATCACCAACAACATCTGCATTGTTTGGGGTATGACTGAGCTGACCACTCAGACCCCAACACAAGCCCAAACCGTCGTCCCGAACATTCAATTCTGTTCGATTAGTTTGTCCTTTGTACATGCACAACCTGATCTTTGAGACAAGCATATGACTAATGGAAGGATCAGCCAGGTAGCATCACCAACCACATCTGCAATGTTTGAGGTATGACTGAGCAGACCACTCAGACCCCAACACAAGCCCCAACCATCTTCCCAAATCGACAGGATTCCCCTTAATGAGTCATCACCTCCGCATGACGCTCGTGTATCTTGCAGAAACAGTAGATACACATTCTCAAGCCACCCTTATGAACATCATCACCCAAGGCATGACTGAGGAGGAAGGCACCCCAACTTGTCCAATAATGAACCATGGAAATCGTCACCCTGTTGGTGTGAGTTTCTTAGGACCCAAATAACTCGCACGTGGCCCCGACAATGCGTTGAGCAAAGCACTCCCACCAATCATTGCCCAAGGCAGCTTGCTATGGTTCGCATGAAATATCGCTGAATGAGAAATTTAGGAGCACGCTCTTGCATCCTGGTGATACCGACAGTTTCGCGCTTGAACCACTACCAAAATTCCACAACGCTCCAGAGAAGGTGAGGAAAAGGCGGTACAGCAAGGGACGACAAAGGAACCCAATCCCACCATGCCTCCCACATCCCAACATCTGCAAGAACTCAACCACACTCGGTGGCTTTTAAGCATAGCCCGACCCGCAACGCTCCATGAAAGGTGAGGAAAAAGGTGGGTACGACAGGACGGGGAAACAACCCAATCCCGCCCATACCCCCCACATCCCACCAGTGAGGAAAAAGGTAGGAACGTCAGGGGATGAGGAGGGAAACCCCCATCCCGCCGTGCCTCCCACATCTCACATTCCGTAGGAACTCAACCGCCATGAGGCAACTTTTAAGCAGACGAACCAGCAACGCTCAAGAGACGTCAAGGAAAAGGAGTCAGGGTAGGTACGGGGGTCCTATGTCCCGCCGCGCCGCCCACATCCCACCATCCACAGGATCCCACAAACCGTGAGGCGGTATTTAAGCACCCAGCCCGCAATGCTCCACAGACGGGGAGGAAAAGGCAGGCACGTCAGGGGACGGGGCAAAAACCCAATCCCGCCGCGCCTCCCACATCCCACCATCCGCAGCAACTCAACCACCCTGAGGCGGCTTTTAAGCAAGCCAAGCCGCACTGCTCTAGAGAAGGCGAGGGAAGGGCAGGAGCGTCGAGGGACGACAAAGGAACACCAACCCACCATGCCTCCCACATCCCACCATCCAAGGAACTCCGCCACCGACAGGTGGCCTTTTAAGCAAGCCCGAACCGCAACGCTCCATGAAAGGTGAGGAAAAAGGCGGGCACGGCATGAGACTGGGCAAAAACCCATTCTTTCCAATGCCCCCCACATCCCACCGGTGAGGAAAAGGAATTACAGCGTCCCACCGCCATGCCTCCCACATCCCACCTTCCGAAGGAACTCAACCGCCATGAGGCAGATTTTAAGCAGACGAACCCACAACGCTCCAGGGACGTTGAGGAAAAGGAGTCATGACAGGAACGGAGGCCCTATGTCCCGCCGCACCCCCCACATCCCACCATTCAAAAGAACTCAACCACCGTTGCGAAACTTTTAACCAAGAACCAGGACACCAACCATGCTCATCTATCATCATCCCATCCAAGTTATATCTGTCTAGTATCGCATTGTCTTTTTAGCAAGCCCTTGGAAGACGGAACCGCAATTGTGCGAGAGAATTCAACCCAAGCATATAGACGGGGCCCCTACATCAGCACCAAAAAAATTCCACTACCAACAGGGAGAACTCCAAAGGGACAAGTGAGGGTCTTCTAGGTGGAGCTCACCCACCTGGGGATTCTTCGCTTGAGATATAACCGAGGAGAAAGTCACCCCTGGCACTGATTTAATGAGACCCGTCACAGTATCACCATCTTTCGATTAGTTTGTCCTTTACATGCGGGACCTGATCTTTGAGACAGGCATATGACTAGTGGAAGGATCAGCCATGTAGCATCACCAACAACATCTGCATTGTTTGGGGTATGACTGAGCTGACCACTCAGACCCCAACACAAGCCCAAACCGTCGTCCCGAACATTCAATTCTGTTCGATTAGTTTGTCCTTTGTACATGCACAACCTGATCTTTGAGACAAGCATATGACTAATGGAAGGATCAGCCAGGTAGCATCACCAACCACATCTGCAATGTTTGAGGTATGACTGAGCAGACCACTCAGACCCCAACACAAGCCCCAACCATCTTCCCAAATCGACAGGATTCCCCTTAATGAGTCATCACCTCCGCATGACGCTCGTGTATCTTGCAGAAACAGTAGATACACATTCTCAAGCCACCCTTATGAACATCATCACCCAAGGCATGACTGAGGAGGAAGGCACCCCAACTTGTCCAATAATGAACCATGGAAATCGTTACCCTGTTGGTGTGAGTCTCTTAGGACACAAATAACTCGCACGTGGCCCCGACAATGCGTTGAGCAAAGCACTCCCACCAATCATTGCCCAAGGCAGCTTGCTATGGTTCGCATGGAATATCGCTGAATGAGAAATTTAGGAGCACGCTCTCGCATCCTGGTGATACCGACAATTTCGCGCTTGAACCACTACCAAAATTCCACAACGCTCCAGAGAAGGTGAGGAAAAGGCGATACAGCAAGGGACGACAAAGGAACCCAATCCCACCATGCCTCCCACATCCCAACATCTGCAAGAACTCAACCACACTCAGTGGATTTTAAGCAAAGCCCGACCCGCAACGCTCCATGAAAGGTGAGGAAAAAGGTGGGTACGACAGGACGGGGAAACAACCCAATCCCGCCCATACCCCCCACATCCCACCAGTGAGGGAAAAGGTAGGAACGTCAGGGGATGAGGAGGGAAACCCCCATCCCGCCGTGCCTCCCACATCTCACATTCCGTAGGAACTCAACCGCCATGAGGCAGCTTTTAAGCAGACGAACCAGCAACGCTCAAGAGACGTCGAGGAAAAGGAGTCATGGTAGGTACGGGGGTCCTATGTCCCGCCGCGCCGCCCACATCCCACCATCCACAGGATCCCACAAACCGTGAGGCGGTATTTAAGCACCCAGCCCGCAATGCTCCACAGACGGGGAGGAAAAGGCAGGCACGTCAGGGGACGGGGCAAAAACCCAATCCCGCCGCGCCCCCCACATCCCACCATCCGCAGCAACTCAACCACCCTGAGGCAGCTTTTAAGCAAGCAAAGCCGCACTGCTCTAGAGAAGGCGAGGGAAGGGCAGGAGCGTCGAGGGACGACAAAGGAACACCAACCCACCATGCCTCCCACATCCCACCATCCAAGGAACTCCGCCACCAACAGGTGGCCTTTTAAGCAAGCCCGAACCGCAACGCTCCATGAAAGGTGAGGAAAAAGGCGGGCACGGCATGAGACTGGGCAAAAACCCATTCTTTCCAATGCCCCCCACATCCCACCGGTGAGGAAAAGGAATTACAGCGTCCCACCGCCATGCTTCCCACATCCCACCTTCCGAAGGAACTCAACCGCCGTGAGGCAGATTTTAAGCAGACGAACCCACAACGCTCCAGGGACGTTGAGGAAAAGGAGTCATGACAGGAACAGAGGCCCTATGTCCCGCCGCACCCCCCACATCCCACCATTCAAAAGAACTCAACCACCGTTGCGAAACTTTTAACCAAGAACCAGGACACCAACCATGCTCATCTATCATCATCCCATCCAAGTTATATCTGTCTAGTATCGCATCGTCTTTTTAGCAAGCCCTTGGAACCCGAAACCAAAATTGTGCGAGAGAATTCAACCCAAGCATATAGACGGGGCCCGTACATCAGCACCAACAAAATTCCACTACCAACAGGGAGAACTCCAAAGGGACAAGTGAGGGTCTTCAAGGTGGAGCTCACCCACCTGGGGATTCTTCGCTTGAGGTATAACCGAGGAGAAAGTCAGCCCTGGCACTGATTTAATGAGACCCGTCACAGTATCACCATCTTTCGATTAGTTTGTCCTTTACATGCGGGACCTGATCTTTGAGACAGGCATATGACTAGTGGAAGGATCAACCATGTAGCATCACCAACCACATCTGCAATGTTTGAGGTATGACTGAGCAGACCACTCAGACCCCAACACAAGCCCAAACCGTCGTCCCGAGCATTCAATTCCATTCGATTAGTTTGTCCTTCGTACATGCACAGCCTGATCTTTGAGACAATAATATGACTAATGGAAAGATCAACCGGGTACCATCACCAACCACATCTGCAATGTTTGAGGTATGACTGAGCAGACCACTCAGACCCCAACACAAGCCCGAACCATCTCTTCCCAAATCGACATGTTTCCCCTTAATTAGTCATCACCTCTGCATGACGCTCGTGTATCTTGCAGAAACAGTAGATACACATTCTCAAGCCACCCTTATGAACATCATCACCCAAGGCATGACTGAGGAGGAAGGCACCCCAACTTGTCCAATAATGAACCATGGAAATCGTTACCCTGTTGGTGTGAGTTTCTTAGGACCCAAATAACTCGCACGTGGCCCCGACAATGCGTTGAGCAAAGCACTCCCACCAATCATTGCCCAAGGCAGCTTGCTATGGTTCGCATGGAATATCACTGAATGAGAAATTTAGGAGCACGCTCTCGCATCCTGGTGATACCGACAGTTTCGCGCTTGAACCACTACCAAAATTCCACAACGCTCCAGAGAAGGTGAGGAAAAGGCGGTACAGCAAGGGACGACAAAGGAACCCAATCCCACCATGCCTCCCACATCCCAACATCTGCAAGAACTCAACCACAATCAGTGGATTTTAAGCAAAGCCCGACCCGCAACGCTCCATGAAAGGTGAGGAAAAAGGTGGGTACGACAGGACGGGGAAACAACCCAATCCAACCCATACCCCCCACATCCCACCAGTGAGGAAAAAGGTAGGAACGTCAGGGGATGAGGAGGGAAACCCCCATCCCGCCGTGCCTCCCACATCTCACATTCCGTAGGAACTCAACCGCCATGAGGCAGCTTTTAAGCAGACGAACCAGCAACGCTCAAGAGACGTCGAGGAAAAGGAGTCATGGTAGGTACGGGGGTCCTATGTCCCGCCGCGCCGCCCACATCCCACCATCCACAGGATCCCACAAACCGTGAGGCGGTATTTAAGCACCCAGCCCGCAATGCTCCACAGACGGGGAGGAAAAGGCAGGCACGTCAGGGGACGGGGCAAAAACCCAATCCCGCCGCGCCCCCCACATCCCACCATCCGCAGCAACTCAACCGCCCTGAGGCAGCTTTTAAGCAAGCAGAGCCGCACTGCTCTAGAGAAGGCGAGGGAAGGGCAGGAGCGTCGAGGGACGACAAAGGAACACCAACCCACCATGCCTCCCACATCCCACCATCCAAGGAACTCCGCCACCAACAGGTGGCCTTTTAAGCAAGCCCGAACCGCAACGCTCCATGAAAGGTGAGGAAAAAGGCGGGCACGGCATGAGACTGGGCAAAAACCCATTCTTTCCAATGCCCCCCACATCCCACCGGTGAGGAAAAGGAATTACAGCGTCCCACCGCCATGCCTCCCACATCCCACCTTCCGAAGGAACTCAACCGCCATGAGGCAGATTTTAAGCAGACGAACCCACAACGCTCCAGGGACGTTGAGGAAAAGGAGTCATGACAGGAACGGAGGCCCTATGTCCCGCCGCACCCCCCACATCCCACCATTCAAAAGAACTCAACCACCGTTGCGAAACTTTTAACCAAGAACCAGGACACCAACCATGCTCATCTATCATCATCCCATCCAAGTTATATCTGTCTAGTATCGCATCGTCTTTTTAGCAAGCCCTTGGAACCCGAAACCAAAATTGTGCGAGAGAATTCAACCCAAGCATATAGACGGGGCCCTTACATCAGCACCAACAAAATTCCACTACCAACAGGGAGAACTCCAAAGGGACAAGTGAGGTTCTTCTAGGTGGAGCTCACCCACCTGGGGATTCTTCGCTTGATGTATAACCGAGGAGAAAGTCAGCCGTGTCACTGATTTAATGAGACCCTTCACAGTATCACCATCTTTCGATTAGTTTGTCCTTGTACATGCAGGACCTGATCTTTGAGACACGCATATGACTAGTGGAAGGATCACCCATGTAGCGTCACTAACCACATCTGCAATGTTTGAGGTATGACTGAGCAGACCACTCAGACCCCAACACAAGCCTAAACCGTCGTCCCGAGCATTCAATTCCATTCGATTAGTTTGTCCTTTGTACATGCACGACCTGATCTTTGATACAAGCATATGACTAATGGAAGGATCAGCCAGGTAGCATCACCAACCACATCTGCAATGTTTGAGGTATGACTGAGCAAACCACTCAGACCCCAACACAAGCCCAAACCATCTTCCCAAATCGACATGTTTCCCCTTAATTAGTCATCACCTCTGTATGACGCTCGTGTATCTTGCAAAAACAATAGATACACATTCTTCGCTTGATGTATAACCGAGGAGAACGTCAAACTTGTCACTGATTTAATGAGACCCTTCACAGTATCACCATCTTTCGGTTAGTTTGTCCCTGTACATGCACAGACTGATCTTTGAGACAAGCATATGACTAGTGTTCTCATCGGATATCCAACCAAGCCAAACCGTGTTCCATCATTCACATGGAAACATGTACAAGGACCAAATGAAAGCGAGGAGAAATTAAACCCCCACTTACGGATGAGGGTGCCAACGAGACCAACGTTCCCTTCCCAAAAAAGGGAGACCGCAGTATCTTGACAACCATCCACCACTCCCACACAATCGCGTAAGCACAACCATCAACCCACACAACTGACCGTCACGCCTCGAGGGAAGCAACCCGAGAGGCATCACAATGCAGCACATGAAGGCAGGGAAAGCCCGCTATGCATGACACAAGGGAAGGATTGATATACCCAACCCCCTAGCGCCAACGAGACCAACGTTCCATTCCCAAAAAAGGGAGACCGCAGTATCTTGACAACCATCCACCACTTCCACACAATCGCATAAGGGCAACCATCAACCCACACAACTGATCATGCACAACCTGATCTTTGAGACAAGCATATGACTAGTAGAAGGATCAGCCATGTAGCATCACCAACAACATCTGCATTGTTTGAGGTATGACTGAGCTCACCACTCAGACCCCAACACAAGCCCAAACCATCATCCCGAACATTCAATTCCGTTCCATTAGTTTGTCCTTTGTACATGCACAACCTGATCTTTGGGACAAGCATATGACTAATGGAAGGATCAGCCAGGTTGCATCACCAACCACATCTGCAATGTTTGAGGTATGACTGAGCAGACCACTCAGACCCCAACACAAGCCCAAACCGTCTTTCCAAATCGACAGGAACCCAATTAATGAGTCATCACCTCTGCATGATGCTCAATACCGCAATTGTGCGAGAGAATTCAACCCAAGCATATAAACAGGGCCCGTATATCATAACTGACAAAATTCCACTACCAACAGGGAGAACTCCGAAGGGACAAGTGAGGGTCTTCTAGGTGGAGCTCACCCACCTGGGGATTCTTCTCTTGATGTATAACTGAGGAGAAAGTCAGCCCTGGCACTAATTTAATGAGACCCATCACAGTATCACCATCTTTCGATTAGTTTGTCTTTGTACATGCGGGACCTGATCTTTGAGTCAAGCATATGACTAGTTGAAGGATCAGCCATGTAGCATCACCAACAACATCTGCATTGTTTGAGGTATGACTGAGCTAACCACTCAGACCCCAACACAAGCCCAAACCGTCGTCCCGAACATTCAATTCCATTCGATTAGTTTTTCCTTTGTACATGCACCACCTGATCTTTGGGACAAGCATATGACTAATGGAAGGATCAGCCAGGTAGCATCACCAACCACATCTGCAATGTTTGAGGTATGACTGAGCAAACCACTCAGACCCCAACACAAGCCCAAACCATCTTCCCAAATCGACAGGATTCCCCTTAATGAGTCATCACCTCTGCGTGACGACGCTCGTGTATCTTGTCGAAACAATAGATACACATTCTTCGCTTGATGTATAACCGAGGAGAACGTCAAACTTGTCACTGATTTAATGAGACCCTTCACAATATCACCATCTTTCGGTTAGTTTGTCCCTGTACATGCACAGACTGATCTTTGAGACAAGCATTTGACTAGTGTTCTCAACGGATATCCAACCAAGCCAAACCGTGTTCCATCATTCACATGGAAACATGCACAAGGACCAAATGAAAGCGAGGAGAAATTAATCCCCCACTTACGGATGAGGGTGCCAACGAGACCAACGTTCCCTTCCCAAAAAAGGGAGACCGCAGTATCTTGACAACCATCCACCACTCCCACACAATCGCGTAAGCACAACCATCAACCCACACAACTGACCGTGACGCCTCAAGGGAAGCAACCCGAGAGGCATCACAATGCAGCACATGAAGGCAGGGAAAGCCCGCTATGCATGACACAAGGGAAGGATTTATATACCCAACCCCCTAGAGCCAAGGAGACCAACGTTCCCTTCCCAAAAAAGGGAGACCGCAGTATCTTGACAACCATCCACCACTCCCACACAATCGCGTAAGCACAACCATCAACCCACACAACTGACTGTGACACCTCGAGGGAAGCAACCCGAGAGACATCACAATGCAGCACATGAAGGCAGGGAAAGCCCGCTATGCATGACACAAGGGAAGGATTTATATACCCAACCCCCTAGAGCCAAGGAGACCAACGTTCCCTTCCCAAAAAAGGGAGACCGCAGTATCTTGACAACCATCCACCACTCCCACACAATCGCGTAAGCACAACCATCAACCCACACAACTGACCGTGACGCCTCAAGGGAAGCAACCCCAGAGGCATCACAATGCAGCACATGAAGGCAGGGAAAGCCCGCTATGCATGACACAAGGGAAGGATTTATATACCCAACCCCCTAGAGCCAAGGAGACCAACGTTCCCTTCCCAAAAAAGGGAGACCGCAGTATCTTGACAACCATCCACCACTCCCACACAATCGCGTAAGCACAACCATCAACCCACACAACTGACCGTGACGCCTCGAGGGAAGCAACCCGAGAGGCATCACAATGCAGCACATGAAGGCAGGGAAAGCACCGCTATGCATGACACAAGGGAAGGATTGATATACCCAACCCCCTAGAGCCAACGAGACCAACGTTCCCTTCCCAAAAAAGGGAGACCGCAGTATCTTGACAGCCATCCACCACTCCCACACAATCACGTAAGCACAACCATCAACCCACACAACTGACCGTGACGCCTCGAGGGAAGCAACCCGAGAGGCATCACAATGCAGCACATGAAGGCAGGGAAAGCCCGCTATGCATGACACAAGGGAAGGATTGATATACCCAACCCCCTAGAGCCAACGAGACCAACGTTCCCTTCCCAAAAAAGGGAGACCGCAGTATCTTGACAACCATCCACCACTCCCACACAATCGCGTAAGCACAACCATCAACCCACACAACTGACCGTGACGCCTCGAGGGAAGCAACCCGAGAGGCATCACAATGCAGCACATGAAGGCAGGGAAAGCCCGCTATGCATGACACAAGGGAAGGATTGATATACCCAACCCCCTAGAGCCAACGAGACCAACGTTCCCTTCCCAAAAAAGGGAGACCGCGGTATCTTGACAACCATCCACCACTCCCACACAATCGCATAAGCGCAACCATCAACCCACACAACTGATCATGCAGGACCTGATCTTTGAGACAAGCATATGACTAGTGGAAGGATCAGACATGTAGAATCACCAACAACATCTGCATTGTTTGAGGTATGACTGAGCTCACCACTCAGACCCCAACACAAGCCCAAACCGTCGTCCCGAACATTCAATTCCGTTCGATTAGTTTGTCCATTGTACATGCACAACCTGATCATTGAGACAAGCATATGACTAATGGAAGGATCAACAAGGTTGCATCACCAACCAAATCTGCAATGTTTGAGGTATGACCCCACCTCAACGTCCTTCCCTTCAAGGCACGCCGCATGCACCAAGACGGGCCTCGAGGCCCCTTCAAATCGTCTCACTCGGATGCCATTGTCTGGAAACGACTATCAGCCCGCAAGATCACACATGCGACAAACCCCATCTCGTTGTCATCGTTTTTAGGGCGCACTACCTCGGGAAAGACAAGCCCCAAGCACGGGACGAATCATCGAGAATTCATGGCATTGCGTCCATGCCATTTTCCATGTCACTGGGCATGTCATCGGGTGGCTCTAGGCACGCAGGACAAGACCCACGCCCAGGGGGGGTCGCCGACCACTCCCCCCCCTAAAGAGACATTTATGCATTTCCAGCTATTCCACCAGGAAACATCAACAGTGACGAGGAGACATACTGATGGGTTTAGACCACCCTAAGGGCACCGCAGTGCATGAAAGACAACACGGGTTGCCCTAAAAGAGCTATGAAACCATAGGAAGGGCCACCGACGTGACCCCTTAGGCACATGAAGGCCGCCGACACGTCATGGCATCCGTCCCGCGTCTCGTCCATCACCGCAGAGAAGACACGCCCCATGTCCAGAGCGGGTCCTCACGCATGAAAGGAATTATCTTGAGGCGGTCATTGTCATTACATACCGTACCCAACAACATATGACAAACCCCACCACGTCGTCCTTCCTTGCAAGGCACACCGCATCCTCCAAGGCAAGCCCCGATGCCCCTTCAAATCGTCCCACTCGGGTGGCGTTGTCTCCACGTGATTGTCAGTACGTCGGACCTGACACGCGACGCACCCCGGCTCATTGTCATCACTTTTATGGCGCATTACCTCAGACAAGACAAGCCCCAAGCACCGTATGAATCCTCAAGCTTTCATGGATTTGTCTGGAGGCCATTTTTCCATGTCCGTGGGCATGTCACTAGGTGGCTCTGGGCACGCAGGACAAGACCCACGCCCAGGGGGGGTCGCCGACCACTCCCCCCCTAAAGAGACATTTATGCATTTTCAGCTGTCCCACCAGGAAACATCAGCACTGACGAGGAGACATACTAACGGGTTTAGACAACCCTGTGGGCACCACAGCGCATGAAAGACAACACGTGTTGCCCTAAAAGATATATGAAACCATAGGAACAGCCACCGATGTGACCCCTTAGGCACATGAAGGCCGCCGACACGTAGTAGCATTCATCCCGGGTAGCGTCCAACACCGCCGAGAAGACAGGCCCCATGTCCAGAGAGGGTCCTCACGCATGAAATGAATTCTCTTTAGGTGGTCATTGTCATTACATACGGGACACGACAACAGATGACAAACCCCACCGCAACGTCCTTCCTTTCAAGGCACGCCACACGCA
>CAUJRU010000743.1:0-141118 GCA_963277665.1 Viscum album
GGTCGATGGAAAGGTAATCCTTAATATGGTTATGCTAATGATGTAGTAATTTTGGAATAAGATATGGTTGATTTGAATAAATTATATTGGATATTCATGACTACATTGAAACAGATTAATGATTTATCATTGTTAGAGGTTACAAAATTTTTTTATAGTAGGAGTATATCCAATATTATATAAATAATAGGGGATCATGATTGTAATTAATAACGTTTCATGGTTATTAAGGATGTTAACATGTTTTAAAATAATACATGATGAAGGTGTCATGTGTTATTACATGAAAAAAGGATCTTCAATGTGTTTAACATCCTTATAAATTTTGTACTGTGAGTTTGTGTAGAAGTATTTTTTATAAGTCTAAAGGGTGGAATGGATTAAATTCGAATGGTTATTTTTGGATTTTTTATAAAAGGACAACACGCAGACCATGTGACAACCCGTCGTGTCAGACAAAGGTGCGGGAATCGAATCGACAACCATAGTGCGATTGGGATTTATCACCTACCACTGGACTAGGTGATGTTCCTGGACAGTATAATTTAGCTTCTTTTTTTAATGGGTCTGATATGTCAATTATATATTTTTTATATTGAGAACCCTATACGATTAGGATAAATAGCTTATTTTTGAGTTTTGGAGTGAAAGATGAGTTTGTGGTTGAAATTTATTAATGGAAAAAACTCAATGTATAACGTCAGTATATATCATTATGATCCTATACAATCTCATAAATATATTCTCAACACTAAGAAAAAGAAAATTAGAACAAAAACATTGTCCTAGATGGTACCTTAGATCATCACAAATTTATGGCTTTATGATTGTTGGCCTTTTCACAGCCATGTTCTCTACCACTCTCCATCAGATATTGATGGTTAGATTTCTCTTCCATATCATTTTGTTCCTACATGGAACCCTATTATCTGTTATTTTCGGTAACCTTCATACTTACCTCTCTTTATTTTAAATAGAGGCCTCATTAATCCATTTTTCAATGAAGGATTTCAACTATGATATTTTGAAATATCAATCCCTTGTTTCCAATACCTAGCATATATTTTGAGGACGCAGTTTATTGAAGGAGGGGAGAATGTAACACCCCAAACATCCATGATATACTTCACTTTGAATAATACAGTAGCGTGTTTTGTAGACAACTTTGAGTTCTATCCCATACCACAACCAATCAAACTAGCCGTTATGAATAGTAATACCCACTATTCATAAATAAGCACAAATATTTAAGGCAATTTATAACTAAAACAAAATCCTTTTAAACATGAACTTCAGTATAATATGGCCATGATAAAATGAAATAATTCAATTTACTTATTCACATGGATATTATACTAGGTGAATAACCAAATGCAATATCAATAACCACTTTCAGAATGATTGAATGTATAATTCAAGACTATCATAACCACATAGTCAAGGCCTTAGGCCAAGACTACAAATAAGATTTTGTCACGGCCGCGTTCCATGACACTAGTGTGTTTCATGAGTTCTACCGATGCATTGAGGATCTATAGCGGGCTCCACCCGTCACATACAATGTCCAACGCATTCTTTATATGAAATGTTTAAAACATAACATAAATAATCGTTTTAAAACTAGCATATGAAATGTCAATACATTAACCACAAACCATGAATGATATACAAAATTGAACATCTATAGTCAAACAAAACACATTCTATACTATATGAAAGAATGTATTGTATCATATTAACCTCAATAGAGAATAATGAAGGATATTGACATATATTAAAATAATCATCAAACTATTGAGAGAAATATCCCCCTTTTTCTTTAAAACATTTAAAAGTCACACTATTTTTCAAAAAGACATTTAAAATAGATTTTTGAATAAAAGTGTCCCATACCACTATGAATCATTTAAAATAAATTTTGATTTCAAAACATTAATGTCCAAATAAATAAATCCATAAAATCATTTTTTAAACATTGATATTAATTATAATGATTTAGAATAATAAATCATTAAAACATTTTAAAATGATATTTTAGTTAGAGTTCCTAACCAAAAGGGAGACACTTGAATACAGATAATTGAGGTAATAAAAACTTTGTAAAATAGTGATAATAAAGGGATTCATGATATACTATGTCAAATTACATTATATACACCATATAAAAGTGATTTGGTGTATAAAAACAAAAGAGTCTCAATGGAATGTAAATTGAGATGAAATCTCTCATAAAGGTCGTATCCTTAGAATAAGGATAAATAAACTACATAATTATGTGTGAAAAATATAAATACACTCTATATGATTGGATATTCAGTGTAAAACAATCAAAGGACATTCACACATATTTTTTTAAGAAAAACACCAATGAATTAGATGTTTAACTCAACAAATCAAGATTGAGTATAAATTACTCTTGTTATGTTCATACCGATGACATGAGAATTTATTAATGGAGTGATTATGTGTATAAAAAGTGTATCCATAGAAATGGGAGTGGAATTTATGACATAATACAATGAATAGTGATTCCAAATATAATCCTGGAGTAAAATAATCAAGGAAGTATGTGTAAAGCCGAATAAGTTGAAATTGAAATTTCAAATTCCCTAATTGATTTGGTAACATACGAAACATAAACACATGAAAGAAGTATCAGAAAATGATTATGTATGTAGAAATTAATTAAATTATATTACACAATTAATACAAACATGGACATTACGCACAGAACATTCAATAAATGAGTGGTGAACAATGGAAATCTCATGGAATTAAAAGTAAGATAAGAAACCCGTTACTTTTTACTTTTTACTTGGCCGAGTGTAGGTTAGCCTCCTGTATAATGGAGAAATAATTTTTATTGAATTATTAGAGAATCATATACATTAATATGATATAATATATGATCTTTTAAGATTTCATTGTTAATAATATCTTAGTATTATCATCGTTTCAGGTGTTAACATGATTGTTTTCTTTTATATGTTTTGTTACATAAGACGTGTTTGATATGGATAGGTTGTATCTTATTCATATAAAAAATGATATAAATTCCTTAAAAATTATTTCTAATTATAAAATGAGAATTATACTTGTATGGATACGATGGGGATTTAATCTCATCGCGTTCGTGGATACAGTAGTCCGTATGTACGCACGAGCGATAATATCATTCTTTTGATATTAAAATCATATATAATTGGATGATATATCATATATACAGAATAATTATTATGTTATACTTATTATTTAATTGAATTACGCATCATTATAAAACACATCCAAATAATAATGTATTGAATAACAATTAAACCACGACGTGGAGACGGTAGGCCGTACGTACACATGTATAGTCACACTTCATTCAAAGGATGGATAGAATACTGAGTATGGTTGTACCATATTTATAATAACATCAAAGTATATAAAAGATACTGGTGTTATTTTTTTACAATGAAAACAACAAAGTATTAATAAGTTGAAGAAGAAAGGAACTTGAAAGAGGGTTGTGAAAACATTACCTCTTCTTCATGTTCTTCATTTTGATTTGATCAAAAGGGATCCTTAGTTTGGCTTACTAATCAAAACAAGGACTCTAGGTTTAAGTGGGAAATGTTTAGAGAATGTTTGGGAAGGGTTTGGCCGAGCCAAATGGCTTTGAAGGTGTAAATTAGAGAGAAGTGGATGTACCCTTTTATAAGAGGGGTGAGGGGCACCTTTAGAAAAGATATAAATATTATATTATAATAAATTACTATTTGTTTTATAATGGCTCCAAAGTGGATTATTTTAAGTATAAGGTGAGTAAGGGTCGCAATAGGTTCATCCAATAGATTTTAGATAGTTTTGTTCCTCTATATTAAACTTATCATTTTATATTTAACTCTTAGTTAAATAGTTTGACATTTACAATGTCTATTTGATATTTTATATTATACAGTTAATAAACATACTATATACCTCTAAAAGACCCCAAGTGGTCCATTAATCATACACCTATAATTATATATGTCTTTTGGGTGAAACCTATATTTTTAGGAAGAGAATATCAATTAATCATATAATATTTATTTCAAAAACTCTTTTGTGTCAATTTTAACACTATTTGGTATTTTTTTATAATATCATAAAAGCATTATTACTTCTAAAGTAATTTATATAACCAATCCTAATATGTAATATTGACATATAAAATTAGGGTTATTCAAAAAAAGTGTCAAATTATATTTATTTTGATATTTGAAATATCATTTATTTGAATATTTCATTTATTAGGTAATTACTGCATCATCATTGTGTCATAAATAAATAAATTTTTTAATGTCTAAAAATTCTAAATAAAATATAAATATTTAGGAAAGTATTTTATATTTATAATGAATAATTATAATGGGATTTATCTTATGTATAACCCTATATTTAAATTTTTTAGTTATTAAACATTTATTTTATCTCCTTTAACTCTTTTTTGAATTAAATAATAATAAATGTTATAATCTAATCCAAGTGGGCCAAAATGATAATATTTTATTCATAAGGTTTTATTTGGTTGAGATACACTTGTCCAATAGAATTATGAAATGTGTTAGGGTAATATTAATATCATTTTTACCTTCAATTATCCTACTTAATTATAACCGTGGTAAATAAAAGTATAAAGTCACTATTCACCAAAAAATATTTTCTTTTCATTGAACCAAATTTACTCCTTAATATTAACTGTGTCTCTTGGATTTTCAAAATTCCACTAATAGAAGTGGTAAAATTATGTTGTATGTGAATTTTCAAATTCTACTATGAGGTGGGTAAAAGACGGTGAAAACTGTAATAAATTTTTATATATCTAAAATTATTCTAAAATAACTCCAATGAATTACATTGAACTTATATAGGTATTATTTATCTATTTTTACCATAATTAAATTTAAATAAAATAAATAATTATTTAAATAAAAATTTGTTTTTAAACTATAACTAAGTGTTTTTCACTATTAATCCAAAATTGAATGTTTTCAGAAAAATATCAAAAAATCATGTTAAGCTAATTAATTTTTTTGTGGTGTATATACTAAACCATTTACATTTTATATAATAATTCAATAATAATTATTTGTATTATATTTCACAATTTGTAACATTACATCCATAGATATTTCAATTGAAAATTAACAATTGGTCAAAGTTATTATACACTCACATTTTCTTTGGTGATCGTTATGTTTTCCATGAAATAGTCACATTTTTGTAATCATTATTTCTGATAAATTACATTGACATAAGAATTATATATTATTTAATTATGGATATGAATATTTTCTAAACATTATACTATTTTCATATATATTATTAGCATTAAATGTCTTTCGATTATGTTCGGAAATATTAGTAAATCTGTACCCTTTAGTAAATATTTATTTTTATTAATAAAAACATTTAATAATGAATAAAATACATTATTTTATATATTATTAATTATTTGTACACAATGATATGTGTGCATCCCTATTATAGATATCCTCTCAATACATTGATAGGTTTTATGAGATGAATTTGTTGGAGAACATTAGTTAAAGGGGTGTCTAACCCTGAGTTTTAAACTACCTTGAATAAATATATATTTACAATAAATTTATAATGTTATTGATTCATAATGTCCAATAATTAAATATATAATTCAATAATACTCCAATTATTATAATCCATGATATTTTCACAATGATATTATCTCTATATGTATTTCATTCATATGTATTTATTAAATGGGATGTTTTTTCAGTTATTTATCATTTTATATTTATTAAGACATATATGATAATGATATGAAATTTTTTAAATTGTAATATGTGTCCATTAATATATTAACATTTTTGGAGACAATACAATCATATGAAAATAATGCCCGTGACTATACCCATATGTGATAAAATTGTTTTAGATAACAATTCCATTCAAATGAAGAGCTATAAACCATCAATAAAACAATAAATCATTATTGATCATTGTTTTACATAGTCTATATCTTGTCTCATTAAACAGGTACTACTATCTGTGTACTCAAATATTCACTAAAGATCATTTATCAACCCACACATTGAAAAAAAATTGTCATAATTGTTTTGATAAAATGACTTTCAAAAGAAGGATATGCGTCTTTAACGGAAGGCAACTCCTATCAATAACCTAATTTTCAAGACTAATATTTCACATTTTTTTTTGAATAATTTCAAGACACCATGATACTTATTGCCTAAAAATAATTTATATAAATATTAAATTCTAAAAACCAATAATTCCTATAAAATGACTCTAAAAATACTCATAAACATTTTCATGAAAAAATACTTGTTAAAAACTAATTTTAATAGTTATTTATCTTTATAAACTCTACTATGAATTTTGACAACAACATATAATTTTATAATTAAAGAAAAATTAATATCCATTTAAGTTGTAATACATTATAAAAATTGAAAAATTAAATGATGAGATAGAGATGATATATATACTATTTATATTTTATATTAATTTCATAAAGTCATTATATCATTAATATTATAATTATAGATTTATAATTTATATTATTAAAGATATAGATTAGTATGAGAATTACTAATGAATGATAAATGTGAGAGTTTTAACATCATATATGAAAATTACTGTTAACCAAAAATTTTTGAATCACACTAACCTAGAATAAAAACAATATTTTACTCTATCAAAATAAGGATGTATACCATTATTCGAATCCTTTTTCAATCAAATTTGACATGACCAATTTAAATTAATATAAATTTCTAAAGCATTCATAGAAATAAAAAATAATTAGTGGTGAAATAACACCATTTTAAAAATGGTCATCTTCCAAGAATATAAATAAACAATAATGAGTTTAAAATACAAATTTTTATCCAAATATTTCATTATCCTTTCCATGATGTATAAAAAATTAATATTTTGAAATATTTTTAAATTTAATAAGTATTTTATGTGGATACTATAAATTAAATTAACTACATACTTTAATAAAAAAACATATGTAGTTAAAACTACTGAATTATAAACTACTGAATTATAAACAAAGGAATATAATTATTCATAAAATTAGTTTATATCGATTGAAATATTTTAATAATGAGTTTATTTCCCAATGTAGTAGTCTCTCAAATAAAATATATTGAAACCATCATATTAAAAGTATAAATATATGATATACCTATAAAATAAAAAGTTAATCACCCATAAAATCCCTTATCTGAGTTAAATGTAAATAAGAAAGAAAAAATTGAATAAATAAATCAGGATGTATTCAATTAAGGGAGGTATTTTCACTAGAAGATGTAAGGGAGAATGGGTGATGTGGTATTTCCCGTGATGGTTTTTTGGAGAAGTGTATGATTATGTATTGGGGGGTAATATGGATAACCATAAATTTAGAGTTGGATCGAGTGAATTAAAAGGATTGGTGTGGGGATGGATCGCTCGAGGGAAATTTATTTTGAAAGGGGAAGGGCAGGTGTGACACATTTGGGGTTATGACCACAATGCTTTCTCGGGTTTAGGGGGGCTCTAGATTAGAGGGATACAGTGATACCGATGTTCTAGTGAGGTTGGGGATAGTGGTGTTGGGGATCAGGGTTTGGGGGGAGTTTTAGGGACAAAGATGGAAGTAGGTGGAGAATTAGGTGGTGTGGTGGTGAAGTGTATTTTTTAATTAAAATAAATTATTTGGTGGCTGTTTTTAATAAACTACCATGAAATATTTTATTTTATTAGAGGTTGTTTACTATAGAGTCGATAAATACCCACAGCTAAACAATGAATTTTTATAAGTGATAATCTTATCATAATGAAATATCTAAATAACATGAGTTTATATTGTGATCATGTTGTAATTAAATTCTAATTTTATACATTATATTTTACAACATCTTATGTCTTCCTCAATTTGGATGAGACCTATATATTACCGAGGTAAAAAAAAGAATTATTTAATTATTATTTTATATTTAGTTACATCAGTTCCAATTTGTGAAATTACTCCCTTCCTAAATCAAATCTTCCCATATTTTAGAAAATTCTATTTAGTAGTGGGACCTAAAATTTACCTTAGGGTATATATCCATAAAACAAAAATAGAAATTGTGAATTTCTAAAAAACATTATTATTATTATTATTATTATTAAAATTTTATTTCCCATTTTATTTTATTTTATTTTTCATTTTTTATTATAGTTTAACTAATATTGAGTCATCCAATATATTATTATGGTCATGATTAATTTATAATCAACATACTAATTCCTTATTATAATTATATGTAATGAGGATCACAATGGGTGATTCTGGTGACACATTTAAAATTTATATATATTTTACTATTATATAAATATTAAATAATTGTACTACATAATATATATTATAAATTAAAGGATACATGTTTAACATAACTCTTCCAATGAAATCATATTTCATAGAAATATTTATGGCATCCAATACTAAGCCACTTTCATGGGAATAACACATAACATATGTGTCATGTCATCATTAATGATTCAAAAATTTCCCACCCAATTCTATTTAGTGTTCATTATTATGATAATACCCAATTTCAATGGTGAAAATACTCTTAAATTCATTGATTTAATATTCCTCAATATATCAGTGGTCAAATACATGAGATTACCTAAATACACATTCATTATTTTTTACACATAGAATAATATTTTCTCCTCAATAGCATATCATTCCCATATACCAGATGCAATTCTAGAATGAAAATGATAAACATTGTGATATTAAATTTAATGGGAAAATGAATTACTGTTTGAAAATAAATTTTCATTCTGAATATTTATTTTAAAATTTATCAATATTTATAGACATTAACAATGTAATTTTAGTCATCCGCAAAAGATTTACACTATTCTAATTTAATGCTTGTACCCAAAAAATTATGTCTTAGTATATTAGTATTTTATAATGTGAAAAACAATTACAATACATCACTTCAAAATTTATCATGTGCATCCAAGGTAATAAATTTCGGAATTTGTTGTTTCAATGAATACAATAAAATATATTTTTTAGTTCTAATTGTTTTATTAGAAAAAAATTTATTTTTTGTATAAATATATTAATCAACTGAATGGAAAATATTTTAAATTATTATATATTGAAGAAAAAGTGAGAATTAAAATTTATTTCTCAGTTGCGGTGACAAGTGGAGTCTGTGAAAACATCCATGTAAAAAATTATTCAATATAAATTATGGTCTAATAATATCGAGTAATAAATTTACAAGATATAGAGATAACAATAGATATAACAGAGAAATAAATTGATCCATGTATGAAAGTTTAAATGATTAAACTGAACTAATCTTGAGTTGTTATCATTTTGGAATAATCAAAATTATTTTCCAAACACATGGATGGATTTTATTGTAGTGAATCATTTTATAATAGGAATACCTATTGCATAGAATATATTTAGTTATATTTTCATATAAATGGAAAAAGAATATATAAAAAATAAAATATAAAAATGAATAAATTTAATATTTATTCAATTGGAACCTATAGGTGTATATATTAATATAAAATGTTGGTAATGAATTCATCATCAGACCACATGAAAAATATATTGATGGTGATAGTAAAAATATAAGGAACATTTTCATAGATAGTGTGAAATAATGATTAAAATCAAAATATCGAACTTTTCCATTATTTTAGAGAAAAAATAAAACTAAATTACACATATGTTTGTGCTCATATAATTTTGTTCTCCCTTTGACATGTAATCTTCTTCCTGATACTTACTATAAATGGTATAATCCAACAGACACCAGTATATTTACAATATTCCAAAAGTGATATTTTATATGGGTTTCACAGTCAATTACTATATATATAACATATGAAACTCCTAATTGATATGTGGTATCCCATTAATCCCTTGTAAAGAGTGTTGTGTAGTATTAATTAAATGATTCAAATTATTCAATATGAATATTTGGAATTGTAAAATAGTTTCTTATCACATTTTATGTTCAATAATCATATAAAAAACAATAATTTATACTAAAAATATAGTACCCAAAATATAATTAGTAATTATAAAAATATATTTTTTTACATTATAGTATAATTGCTAATACAAATAAATTATATTGATTTCTGAATAATATAATTTTTTGCAATACTAGTCCATTACCACAAACACTATAATATCATATGCATTTCAGGAATAAAAAAAGGTCCACAAAATACACAATGACTATAAATACTAAAATAATGTCATTGGGTATGGATAATTAACCATTTATTCATACTATAGTATATAATATGTATTTTTTACTGATACATGAAATAAATAATATATATGGATCATTAATTACACATTATACCAAAAAAAATTATAAATTATATGAACTATGAGAAACTACACCACTATCTTGAGTATTTTCAAAATTTTAATGAAATGAAAAAAATTTAGTTTTAGTGGATAATTTTATTAAAAAATCGAATTGTATTATACTCAATTACATGACAATATAAGAACAAATAATGATATGTTTTTTAATAAATATGGTTATAATGAAGGAAAAAACTCCTATTAAATTAAAAAAATTTAAATTATCATCAAATAATAATATTGTATCCAATTTATGGTTAGATTAATCTTATAAAAATAATAATATATTTACCATAATAACAATAATATTTTATATTCTCTAGACCCGTAAATATTGATTTGTGCTAAATCAATTATTTTTTTCTACATAAAACTGATTATAACAAAAAACACATTGATATAATTTTGAGTGTGTTTAGGATCTCAGTGTATAATACATCATATTCCCATAACTACATCATATTTAAACTAATATCCCCCATTTTTGAACAATTATAATGAGTCAAATAATCATTAATAGAAATTATCACTTAGGGAATTGTGTAATCATATAAATAGAGTTATATTAAATGTGTAAAAAAGTGTAAAAATATTCAAGTGTGAAAAAAATTGATATCAATAAATAATTTTCAAGTGAGGGAAATGATTTAGATATATTTATCTGAATTATTAGAAAATGAAAAAATATATGAATTAAAAATGTGTCTTAACCGTATATCTATAATTTCTGAAATAAATTACATAAAAATTATCATCGATGCATGAAATTAATCTACCACAGAAACTACTATATTGATAAAACTCTTAGGAGTGACTCCTACCACCATAAAAAGTGTCATAATTTTCTTAATGAACGATGAATATACTAATATTTTCGGAATTTCATTAAAAAAATATCTTAGGGATTAGAACAGATACATCATAAATCATTCATTGTTGCTACGTTCATCATATCCATGTATATCATCAATGATGAGGCATCATGCAAGATGTCCTCCCATAATACTATGGGAGATGGTCACATATTATATCCCCTAAATTATAATATAGAATAATATTACAGATGTAGGAATCAAAAATTGCATTCTATGTGATAACAAATTTATCAATTTATTTGGGTTTATATAATTTAGGGTCCATGATCCACCATAAATAATTATCACTATAAGATAAAAATTAATAAAAATTTAATCATTGAAGATTAAAAATTTATTAAAAACAGTCATATAATAAAATATGCATCTTAAGAATTAAATAATCTCTCTATTTAAATAATAAAATTCACTATAAAATATAAAGTGAATTTTTGGTAACACCTCGATATTTTAATGAAATATTTATACTTTAGTAAATTTATTTATTTGGAATCATGAATTACACGTATCAAAGATTTTAGGGAAAAAGAATAAAATTATTATAATATTGTGTTTCTTTTATATCCTAGGCATTGGGTTAGTTGGGGTGAATATCAAATACCTAATTAAGAAAAATATAAATCCTATAAATTAATGAAATTAATTTGTCATTTATTAAATAATTAGAATCCAGAGAAAAAATTATTCAAAAAAGTGATGGTTTTTTCTAAAATAGTTTTCCACTATGTTAAATGAAATAATAAATTAATTAAATAACTATGGTTGAATTATTTTACTAAAATTTTCATATTTTTTAATTTAAATTTAATTTTTAAAATAAAAATATATATCTTTATGATATAAGTAATTATTAAATACATTTCAATCCTTAAAATGATCTTTTTTTAAAAACAATTATTTCATTTTGGGACCATACTATAATTTTATCCATTTATATATATTTAATAATATATAATTAATTTCATATTTATAATAATAAGTGTCAAATTTGTTTAATAGGCCCCTTTATGAGGAAGAAATTATCACTGTGGTAAAATGAAGATCGGTTAAATCAAGATAAAAAATCAGAGATAATGCCATAATTTTTCTACAATATTATTATTAGATAAATTTAATAATAACGTAACAACATAGTATTTGATTTTAATATTTTAATGTAAAATTTTCATTGAATGTAATTTATAAGTTATTTAATTCCATGGAAGTTATAAAATGGATCTCTGTTTGATTTTAATATCATTTATATGATCAGGTAGGGGAAAAACATTTTTTTAAACAATATAAATAATAATTTTCTATATTATGAAAATATATTCATGAGGTTAATCTACATATTCTATTTATATAATAGACTAGAATTATTACAAAACTCTAAAATAATATTTATTATTTAATTCAATAAAAAATAAATGATTTTGAAACTTTTAAAATTTATATAATGTGGGTTCCCTTAATTATATATTTATTTAAAGAATATATTTTTTAATTAAAATTATATATTTTAATTCAAAATTTTTCCTTATGTCTTTTATGTCTAATTAAATGATTAGTGTTAGAATTAAAAATAATTTCATTTTATCGAAATAAAATAATATTAAACTATTTACAAATATTAAAAAACATGAAATAATAAATGATGGATATTATATTGTCTGAAATTTCATAAATGTTTCATTATTTGAGTTCATTTTATCCTTAAATATATAAATTACCACCTTTAATAATGAAAAATTTGTTACTCTACTTGAAATAAAAAAAATTAACTATGGGTTAATCAAAATATTATTATTACAAATGATCCAAATAATTGTCTATATTTTATTTTATTATGGGATTGAAGCACTCTCCGACATTATCTTATATTATATGACCATTTCATTTCATTATTCTTCGAAATTACGTTTTTATAATTGATTCTTATGGGAAATTCCAAAAGTTCATATCACCTCAAATATAAATGTGAAAATTTTCCCTAAATTAATTACACAAATAAGATCCTATTATCTTGAAATAACCCTTATAATTTATCTTATAAATGTACTTGAATATTTGTAATGGATATATTATTCCCTAATTACAAACACTAGAGGCCTTTAGTGGAGATCAAGATGTGTCTTTTAATAAAAGTGGTATTCTCCTTAACTGATCCGGTTCTTTTCTACTATTATATACTTCCCCAAAGTAAATTTTATTTACTATAAAACAATAAATTAAATAACCTAAATATTATAAAATTTTGATTATGGGTATTATGTTACCATTATACACCCTGTTACCCATAAAACATGAAGATAATGTATCTCTGATACATATATATCACCTACCATATCCACATAGAGATATAATTCATTTTTCATCACTATACATTATACATTAGTATTATGATGGGTTTAATGTTTAAATATTATATTTATGAAATAATTATACTTATTTTATTACTATATTTTATATACCTACCTACTATCTAGTCATTTGTGAAATGATACCATTGTTCATGCGTATGTGTGATCTACAACCTCCACGAAGCGACATGATTCATTTCTCATTTAAATTTTACTAGGATCAAAATTATTATGAATTAAATTAATTTGTATGATATAAATGATATAATAATTTCCTTGTTAATATGATATAATATTTACCTTAATTTTTTTCCACTCATCGAAAAAAGAGAATATCGTTCATGAATATCTATGACCCATTATATCCCTAATCAACGTAATCAATTTTTTGTCTATAAATTATTATATGACTATAAATATGAATATAATAAATATATATGATAATTATATCAGGATCAATATTATGGAAAATAGGTAACGAAGACAAATGTTAAAGGATCATAACTACTGAACTGGAATACTCAAAAGAAAAAAAAATAATTAACTCCACAAAATATCGATTTGAAAATGGAATTATTGTGAAATGTGGGTGTTAAAATTTAATAAATGGATAATATGTGATATTATAAGTACTGAAATATATTTTCATGTAATTATATTATATTTTAATTCAATATTAATATGTTTATAATTTTTTATATATAAGGTTAACTCAGGGTAAAGGTATCTCATTGTTTATCATGATTGTTTATCAATTATTTATGATGATTAAATATTATGATCAACCTCTTAATATAATAATTTATTTTATTATATTGTATATTTTTATTGGAAATTTATTTTTTCTTTTATATTGCTCATCTTATGTAATCTAGATATCTAAAATAATATTTTATGGAAAATCATTTTCATTTGTCTCTTTGGTTGAAATTTTATTTTCTTATATTTCCATGTTTTCTAAAAATGTTTAAATAATTTTTCTAATATTATTATAAATTTAATATTATATCAATTTTAGAAATGTTTTACTTTTATAAAAAATTATTTTAAATGAATTAGTATTCATTTTACCATTGAGGTAATTTGTGACATTTCCTACAATACTATTAAATGCTATTTTGATGGCTTCTACGACATCAATGTATTTTTTCTCTTACATGAATAATTTATTATATATATAATATATTACATATTAAATGTTTCTTTTAAATGAATATGTTATCCATTATTATTTCACATTTTATAAAACAATTAATTTAAAATTAATGGGATATTTTCCCTAATAATGAATTAATGATCTTTTTTTAGTATTTTTTTCCTCAAATAATGAAATACAAGAATTCAATTATTATTTCAGGGGATATTATTCCTGGATACCATCCATATATATATATTTCATTTTATATATAATTGTTTTTTATGAAAACCAATTATCCTTGTGGGTTTTTCTGTGATAAAATTATTATGAAACTCTTTGATGATCATAATTTATGATATGATGAATGTTTTTTTGATAATATAGAACTAAAATTTATGATTTATATTATGTGATGGATAAGACTTAAATATCCCTCCATTTAATTTGGTAAATAATGATACCTTAATAGATAAATAAAACTTCATTGGGGAGTGAACCCAGTTCAATAAGAGACTGTTCCCCTATTACTTTCCTAGGATTGAACCTTTACAGCTTTGATGGTATGGGGAGTGGAACCATTCCACAACTATAGTAATTAAATATAGTCATTAGTAATATGAAAAAGTAATTTTATTCTTATGTATATGATATAATTCTATGTCTTATGACAATGTTATACTATTGTGGCTCATGTTCTTTAATTCCCGTGTGGAATGTACACTTTATACTACCAAGATTCATGTCATCGATTAATATTATGATATTTTATATGAATGGTATGTATTGAAAAATGTATAGATAATTTTATTACACCCTTATGTTTATTTTGTGATTATTTGATCATTTAAATCACCCTTTTTTATAATTACTAATATTCTGATATCAATGTTTTTTATCCCCCAAGTAATATATTGTTGGATTAATCATGGTATTTATTTTAAAGGGTTTAAGTTATTGAGTAATAAGTGGGAGAAATTGAAGGCATTTTCTGATCTACTTGTTCTTCATTCCCATTTTACAATGATATTATACCTAAACAATTCCAGAATGGATTAAAACATAGTTTAGGGAATATAAATATATTACGATTTAATATATATATATGAAATTTATGGGTATTTATAGATTGTACATGATTATTTTTTAGTCTTGCATTGGAAACATGGAAGATTAAATTTTTGTAATATTCCAATGGATAAGTCTATGTAAATGATAATATCATATTGTTTTAGTTTTGATCAAGAATATATTAGGATTAACCTAAAATGTAATATAAGAAGTCATTCAAATAATAAAATACTATAATTTTATTTGATGATTATGTTATTGGACACCATTAAAATTATTTCTTACACTGTGAATTTTGTTTTTAGTAAATTAATATATCTTGAAGGAATCATGCTAATTTGAATGTGATGGAAATTGTAATGATTTCACACCTAGGAAAATAAATTTTATCGTAGATTTAAAGGAAAATATTTTTTCTATACTCACATAAAATATAAAAGATATGACTCTTGATGATATTCTATATTAGAAAAATAGGAAATAATGTCCAATTGAATCCCCCATGTGGAAATTCCCAAGTTTTATTAGTTGGTCCACAGATCTAGTAGTTGTTGAGAAATAGTTCTGTATTATTGAAAATACATATTAAATTATTTTGGTCTGAAAACATGGGAATGCTACTTTAGATTAATAGTATATAGAAGTCGATGTAGGTCAGTGGGGACTCTTTTCAATATGTTAAGAGAATAATTAAAATATGAATATATAGAATGGGTTGCATTTAATGTAATTTTCCACAATTACATCCCATGTATTATTTATAAGAAAAAAGTGAAATAATTTTTTCAGTTAAATAAGTTTCATGATGAATATGTTGGTAGTTTTGGTGAAAATTGAAAAATCCATTCATGTTACAATTTCATTGTTATCATGGAAGTGACATTCATTGATACTTTATCTGATTGAAAACAAGTACATGAAGTCAGTTTTTTGAAAGACAATACATTATCTATGATGAAATTATTTTAGATGCTTTCCAGTTTGCATTAATGATTGGAATTTCCCAGAAATATCCCATATTATATAAGAAATGAAAAATGGATTTTGAATGTTATTTTAGAAACCATAGATTGAAAAAATTATCAATCGTTTATGATCAAAATATTGAAGGAGAAATAGGGGAAAGATTATAAATGGGACTATTTAATCTTTTATCTGTGGAAATTAAATTCATTCATAAATAAAATTTGCAATTTATTTAAATATGTTATTTAATTATGTGAATAGAGGAAAATTGAAACTAATTCCACCACCCAGACTCCAGTTTTTTAAATTAATTTAGTATAGGAATTATTCCAATCAAATACCAAATCCATTGGTTTATGATGATGATAAACATAATAAAACTATTTATATGATAAAAAATTAAATCTAAATAAATCATTATTTATAATTAGGGGTTCGATAATGATGTGGTGAAAGGTTTACGTACCATCCATAATAGAAATAAAAATGACTTATTTGATTCTAGATCTACCCACTATTCTATATTTAATGATATTTCTATGGACATCGTAGTCGAACTAAAAATGTATTTATAATGTTAGTACAAAATAAAAATAAATGTATTATGATCAAATATCATGTATATTATTCATACAATATTGAATATTTTTTGATTATGTTTTAGGAAAATCCTGTCACTCTTCCACTTGTAGAAGTTGATATTTTTGTCATGTATTAGAGTTAAATACAAAAATAACACATCGATTTCAAGGAATGTGGATTTACATTTGATATTTGAAACCAATATTATTAAATCATATAAGTATGATAATAATATTTAAGATCAGATGAAAATTACATTAATTGCATTGTTTAAGATTCTGATTCAAAAGGCTAATTTAGCAAAGACAGTTTCATATAAAATATTACATTCCATGATTTTAAAAGAGAAAAATAATGTTCAAAACTATATATGATGTGAAAGAAATTATTATAAGAAAATTTAATAGCTAAATAAATTATCATATTTATTTTTTCTTAAAAAAATCAATCCCTTTTATGGCTTACAATTCATGATATATTGGGTTTGAATAAAACATGATAATATGTTAAAATATTATTATTTGGAAAATAATTCTAATACAATGTTATGATGGTTGGAAATAATTTTGATAACAAAAATTAATAAAGTTATATAGTTTACAGATGTTTAAAATAATTTAATTTGTTATATATTTATTTGAAATTATAGTCGAACCATTTGAAAGAGAATGAAATGTTATCAAAATAATTATAATTTTCTAAATGGAAGATTAGTAATGATTTCAGTACAAAATTTATAATTAATTTTTAACTCTTATTGAATATATTTTTTTGAATAAATTAATATTTATTCTTAAATATAAATTCCAAATTAACATTTCGTAATATTTTTGAGAATTTTTAAATTTGATTTATTATTGTGAGGAATGTTGAAAAATATTTCTTTTTTACTGAGAAATACATTTTCCTTTAAATTTTTTAAAAATATAGATTATATTTAAAATTATATTTAATTTATATTTGTTTAAATAATGTTAAAATATATTTTTTTTTAATTGGAATAAATTTACTAGTTAATTTTGTTTTAAAAAATTCCTTACTTATGAGATTTTTTTCATTGGAATACCTATATTTAGTCAGGTTGGTTGTTTATATTAAATTGACTTCTGCCAATAATGTGAATATAAATAGATAAAATGGATTATATATTTTTATATATCACAATTTAATTTTATAAATCATTATTTATAATTTTATACCCTAATGAATATTAATGCAGTAAAAACTAATTACATCGGTTAAGTTAAAAATGAGTTTATCAGGTGTTAAACTAAGAAGATAATGGTTTAAAATTAACTAACACTTTTCCAACAACCATTTTATAGACACATTACTACATTGTAATCAATATGGTTTTATAATTACCCATGTTGGAGGATCTTTGAATTCTAAAAATATAGTAATAATTTTATCATTTAAACAATTTCTTGTGTGTCCTCTCCCCACTTGTATAAGTCCACCTTCTCTCCTCCCCTATTCACCCATAAAATAACTATTAGGATAAGAATAGAAATAACAAAATAAATACCTTTATTATCTTCTCATATATAAGAGGAAATTTTTAAAGTAAATCCGTCCGAATATTTATTTAGTTATGAACCTAATGAGGCACTATAAAGAAGACATTAAATTGTAATACATTCATATTTGATTTATTTATAACTCAACATCATTCAATAATAATTAAAATATGATAATAAAAATACACCATTATATATTATATATTTATACTATTTTATTTAATAACCCATATTCATCTCCATGTCCATCAAATAGAATAGGAAACTGTTAATTGTTGGTATGGCAGACTACCACCTCACATAGTGAATTAATCCATTTTCCATCACCACATTTTAGTAATGTATATAATGATGAATTTAACTTATTGATATGTTATTTATGATATAATTGTACTTATTGATTTGTTTTGTCACATATATAATCTTAATTTATATATTGTGTAGGATATGATGAACTCGTTCGAGTGTACGGAGGATTACCGCCTCACAAAGTGATGTCATTTTTTTTTCATTTACAATTTGAATGTAAGGTACTAATAATATTGGTTAATAATGTATATTATATAAATGATATATTTTTTTTGAAAAATAATATCATATAAAACATCATACCTTCCAATACATTGGAAAATAATAGCATAGCTTGTACATACATTTGGATTACCTCCTTAACGTAATTATCCGAAATGTTTTTCATTTAATTTTTACATTGATTCTTAATAAGAATTGATTATGTTTAAATATATAACATATATAAATTAATAGTTATTTTATAAATTTTAATTAATATTTATTTTCCATTCTTCACATCCATCGAGATAAATGGAAAAAATGTTCATGCATATGAATGATAAACCATCTTCGTCAACAATGTAATTCATTATCTATCACTGAATTTTAAAGATTATTAAAAATACATTTATAATGAATATATATGATATTTATATCATTTTTTACTATATTTATATGACCTAACCATAATAATATTATATTTAAAAAATTACCAAACTAAAACAGACACGAATAACTATAAAACCATATCGAAAAAAAATTATTTTAAGGAAGAGTTATTGATATATAAGTTAACAAAATTATATAAGTAAATAATATATTGAATGATAAAAAATATTTCACATAATTAATATATTTATAATACACTTATATTATATATAATGTTAATTTGAATCATTAAAAATCTTGAAAAATGTGTTGTAGGGGTTTCTCATCACACATTTACTTACAAGAGAAATACACCATATTGACTGATTATTCCATTGTGTGGTGTATATACACCACAATATTATAAGATATATCATGAAAATATTTATACTAATGTCATTTCATTTTTCATTTGATTCTATTTGTTTTTTTATTCAAAAGTATCTATAGTGGTAAGTGATTGTTTCATAATCACGATTTTATTTTAGATTGTTATTTATTAATTATCCCTTAATGGAAATTATATTATATTTATATCTTAAAATGAATTATTTTTACTCTACTCTGGGTTTTAATGATTTTTTATTCTTATATTACCATTTTCCCACTCTATGAAACTCAAAATAGTTGAGAAAATGTTTCTAATAAAATCCATTTTATTTATTTATTTGTTCAAAAATTCATTTTTTCAAAAAAATTCATGTTATCAAAAATTTTAGTCAAAAAGAATTTTATCACCATATAAATTTATCATCAATGAGATTTTTGTCCATTTTAACTGTATAAATTTTTTTATAGAACATTAATATATTTATTGAAATATGGCCTATTTGGTTTTTACTGAAAATGTGAAAGCAATGATTATCTTAATGTGTATAGTCTGAATGAAATATCATGATATATTACCAAAAAATAATCCAAATATGAAATTATAAGATAAAAATTTTATATTAATGGTATTCTATTTCCATTTTTTTTGAAAATATTATCCTAAAATCTTATTTTCAACGATTAATGGTTATTTTCCCCACAATGTTTTAATGATTTTTTTGGTATTTTTATTTATAGATGACATTGTACCTCTATTGTTATTTTTAACATATAAGGATAGTATATATTGATATTATTATTATTCAATATTTGGATGTTTTATAATTTGTTTGACTATGGATTTAAAATTTTATTCCAATTCAACATATTGTTCTAGATGTTTTATAATTATGTTGATTTTATTTTGGTGTGAATAAAAATATTTTATGATACTTATTGAATATTAATGTTTTATGTTCATTTTTAATCCCCCTTCCATATGAGGAATGCATAAAACAATGTATGATATGGGTGTGGAAAATTATATATATCCTCTTAATGAATTGACAGTTTTCCGGAGAAAATATAGTGGCCAAATTAGATACATTTCAATTAACCGATGAAGACTACATTGTGGAATATATTTATAGTATTTTTTAGATGTCTACAATTTTTCATTAACTAAATTTGTGATCAGTTACTTATTCCATTTTTTTATTTATTTTATACTATATTCATGGATATGTTTATATATGAAGTAATTATTTGTATTTTATTATTTTGTCATCATTTTTTCTTCCATATTATTAAATGTATGTTGATTAAATGGAATATGTTTCAGTTATTTATGTATAATTATTAAATATTATTATTCATTTATGATATATTCAAATGAATACATAACCTTAATGATAATATAATTTCAACCATTTCTGATGTTTAATTTTTCCCAAGGATACACAATCATCATTTGTGATTGTTATTGATTAATATGATATGAGGAATAATAACATTATCAATAAAAAAATTTGTATTTTTTATTATTTTTATAATGGTAATTTAAAGTATGTACCATTTTTTACCACAATGAAAATCTATTTTTTTCCTTCGGGGTGTGATTTGTTGTATATTATTCAAATTTAATAAAGTATACACTGACTATGGATTGCTAGTTTTAGGTTCATAAGAGTTGATATCAAAGAAATATTAGTATTTTCATGGGGAACTAGATTTGGGATGACATTGATTGAGAAATATAAAATAATGAAATTCATTAAGACTATGTACAGAAGAACACCATTATCATTTGTTATGGTAGATATATTTTTAGTACCTATAAATATGTAGTTTTTTTTTGGATATAATAATTGTACTTAGTTCTATCAAAAATTTCCATAGTTGTAATAACACTGTAAAATGAATTTTGGGATTGAATCAAGAATTACCTTGGAAAATTAATATGGCATAATGAGGACCTAATTTGATACTCCAGGGGAAAATTCATTGGGGAATAAAAAATTTATTTATGACTGATTATAAAGACATTGAATATATTATTATGTTTTGAAAACATTCTTAACGAAACCATCTTTATTATTATGAGAATGTCAATGCATAAATGTTTCAATTCATGTTAATTATTACGTCAGTTTTTAGATTATACATTATGATTAAATATGTTTTGATATAATCTAGTGTATTCCACTATTTATTTATGGTGACCAATTTAATGTATAGGAAACATATAAATGAATATAATCGAATGATATATATTAAATAGTTATTTATTTGGATTTTTACTATATTTAAAGGGGAACTTGTATCCTAATCATTCTCATCATTAGTGCACATATAATAAAATTTAATAATGATTGATAAGTTATTATCAAAATATTTGGGATTTGGTGGGAAAAAAAGAAGAATACGACATGGGATAAAAATGGTGATAAGATGAAGAATGGATTGATGGATTTTCCTCATATTAATTTCTTAATGAGTTACTAAAGTACCCATGTTATGGAAATATGAGTTTTCTATCAATTTTCAACGAAAATCTACTATACACATACTTTTAGGGGATTGAATGAAGCATACAATATTAAAGGAATCTACTGTGAGGATATGGTACACTACATAAATTAATTTTTTCACATCAATATTTAAAATGAAATATATTTATTTCATATTATATTTGAAAGACAACACTAGTCGAAAAAACCCCATAAAATATATTTCAGAAAATTTAATATCTCTGATATCATAGAAAACATGAATCCCTGAGAAAAAATGAAATATAATAAAGTATACCATTATTACATAACCATAAACTTTGAGGGAATTAATATTAATAATTAAATTATTAAATTGTAGTTATTTATTGATTACCTATAAAATAAGAATCATTAAAACAAAAAAAAAATCTTTTAAGAAAGACAGTATTTTCTTTAAAATATTATTTTGTCACACTTTCCACTCATAATTTAAAATTATATTTTATGAATTATAGATTATTTATTTGAAACAATATTCATCACATTATAAATTTTCATATAATGATTCTATTAGGGTAAACATTGTCATATTTTTAGGAAATATTCAATTTTTTATGAATATTGAAAAATAATAAATATTAAATGAAAACTATATTTTATATTGTACTATTCATAAAGATATACTACATTTCAAAGTATTTTTAAAGTGAAATTATATAATAAATATATTTATTAACCAATATAATGGCATTGGAATAAATTTCATATTTAATTTTGATATTGAAAATTTATAAACCATTGAACAAACTCTCTATGAAAACCCACTATCTTAGTGTTAATAAGATATTGCCATTAGAATATATATTTCCACTCATATTATTATTATTTTAAAAACTAAATAAATTTTTTTGAATCACCATAATATATATTATATAAAATGCCGATTGATTTTTTTCCATAATGAAGAATGAAAACCATAGAATTAGTTTGCCATTGTTATGGAAAAATGAGTTTAAAATGGGGTGTACCTATAAATATATTGATAAATATTACCAAAAACATGTATAATATTTATGTTATTCATAGATATATACCCTATATGGTATAAATCTTAATAACAAACCATGATTTATCATTGTGGCATGTGAAATACGTGTCTACAACATTTTATTTTCAAAGATTACTTGTGCACCACTCACCTCACTAATAAAATTCCAACCCACTCCTATCATAATCACTCCTAAAATAATTCTGTCTTTTTAAACACCTAACAAAATAAATACCCATATTTCCTCATATCGTTATATAATAATTATTTTTTCATAAATATGACCATGGAAGGATTTTATCACCAACCAAAGGTAGTTACCCAAAGGATATGTATCATTCTTGAATGACATTTTTTATATTATTTCTTTACAAACATCATTCAATGATAAATAAAAAATTATTATATAATAACATTTATATAATACATATACGAATATGTTCTTTATGTAATTATCATTATATAAAACCTTATCTACTTTCCTCAAATGGGATACAAAATCTTTATTCGTGTGTATGTCCGACTACCACCTTCTGAACTGATATAATTAATTTTTCCATTACCAAATATCAAGGTCTTCTGTATTTAGGGATAATATATTTACATATATATGATATTAATAACATAATAAAACCTCTTGAGTCATTACTATAAATATACACATTAATGATCCATTCTATTGGGGATAAAACAAAATGTTGCTCGTGTGTATGGTGAACTACCACCACATGTAGTGACATGATTTGTTTTTATCTAACTCTTTACATGGAAGATAAAATAATTAATTTAAATAATATTTTTGTATAAATGACATAATTATGATATAAATTTCATGTTTATCAATATAAAAATATGATATATCAGTTTGATTTTTACCTTTTTCACTCACTTAATGATGATAACATCGTTCAGGTCTTTAAGGATTACCGCCTTCATGAAATTATATGACTCTATTTTCAAACCCACAACACATGGACTATATATATTTATATTTATTTAAATATTATGTAATTTATTATATAATGATCACTATGTAAATATGAATTATTTATGACCACATTTTGATAATAATCATTAAAAAATAAAAAAGTTAGTCATATGAATGTATGACCTACCGTCTCGATGATCATGACATTCATTATTTCTAAAACCCATGTTTAATTATTATTATTAAAATAAAAATTTATTAATAACAATTATATTAATTTCTATATTAATAATATTTAGATAATGAATCTATATAATAATCATAGGAACTATAACTTCCATGACAAGACACAAATGTGAAAACAAGGCAATTAACATTTGAAATAGAAAAATCAATATATGATTGTTAACGAATGGGTGAAAAAAAAAGTTTTAAAGGATCATATATGATATTATAAATATTAATATGGTTCTATTTATATTTAATATAAATTTTAAAACTACTACACATACTGTTATATAACAGTCAACTAAAATGAAGTGTGAGGTAAGGGACTTCATTTCAATTTCTCTTCATAGAGACTAATTGAAATGTTATTCCATTAATTTACTTTATGTTGTTTATTCACTTATAATTTAAAAGTGAAATATATTTATTAATTAATAATTAATGGTATATTAATTTTTAATTTTATATATTTCTATCATAATTGAGGTAATTAATGAGTTATCGAGGGGTAAATAATTCCATCAATACATTTTATTTCACTAGTTTATATTACAACATCATCATTAGTAATATTATATGATTATGTGTGAAATTAGTATTTATTTTAGAATATTATATTTTCACATGTTTTATTTGGATTTATAGTTTATACACATAATTTATTCCTTAATTAATTCTCACAAGAAAATTTTGCTTATTTTAAGGGTTTATTTCACAATAACATTCTAATCTAGAATGATTATTCCAATATTTAAATTGACTGAAATTATAAAAAATCTAATTTTATTATATTATTGTTATTACTATTATTCATCATGAAAGAGAAAATTTTTTCCACTCCTTGGTACATAAAATAAATGTGAAATAATTTTAAGAGAATCAAATTTCATTTCGTTCTTCGGTCAGTAATTGTTTTTTCAAAAACCATTTTTTCTAAAAATGTTTTCAAAAATATTTTTCAGTATTTATTCCTATTTATTAATTAAATGTATTGTAATTTATAAATTTTTAAAATTTATTTAATATAAATCTTCATTTCATTTTCTATGTAAGGATGATTTATATCTTACAATAATTGTGAATGAAATATATGTTTTAACATACTCGGCATATACATAATTGTATTCCATGTAGACCATCATTGTATTAAATATAACATTATATGTTTAAAATATTATTTTAGTATAAAATTATTTTTAGAATGTTTTATGAATAACAATCTTTAGAATGTTATTTTAAAAATTAAAATGATATCTTCCTCATGAATGTTTTAAAAGATCTTTATATAGAATTTATACTCATCAATGAAAATAGTGCTTTATTATTACTCAAATAGGTATATTTTGGAATGATAATATCCTTATTATGATTTCTTTTATCATGGAAAATATTGACACTTTTTTTTCTATATGCATTTTTTAGCCATTAAATTTCAATTGATATATTTACTTAATTGTGACAATTGGACATTAAATTTCCACAAAATATCCACATTATTTATCATGAATATTCTTATTTCATATATTGTATATCACTTATATATATGGTTTTCTACATGGAAAACTAGTTATATATATATTATTAATTTCGTATTAACTACTCAATATGGATATTTCATGAAAATTTACATTGTTCATGAATTAAATCGATTATTCGATATATGAGGAATGATTTGTAGTTGTAGTAAAAGGTAGAGACTAGAATTATATATCACTTAAATGCATCAGTAGTCTCATAGGGTCAATTAATAAGAAAAAATATAATGGGTTTCTACCTATATTTTTCAACTATCTTAATAACGTTCATGTAAATTGTGGTATCATGGTTCCAGAGACCAGGACATTCAATAATTAAGAATATCATTAATTGAAAATATAGTTTTTATTATTATCTTGGATATTTTCATTATGATATTATTTCTTGAAGCATTTAAATCTCTATTAATGACTAAATTTCTTGTGTTTTTAGTTATTTTTTATTCCATCATGATTATTCCTTATCTCATCATGATTGTCATGTTATTAAATGAAATGTGTGATATTTTATATAACATTAAATATTTTCTATATCTTATCTACATATTATAAAAATTTTATGAATCAAATTCCATGTGCTTTATTTAGTTACATTTCCATATTGGTTATTAATTGTTTATCATGATAGCTTCCACTATACATAACCCATATTGAGCATTTGAGGTCCCCATTATTTTTTCCATTCCCCATGATTCTATAAAGTGTACTATGGTTTATGTGAAAATATTTTATCAAGGGAATGACTTTTTTTATTACTATAGTAGTTGTATTTTTTAAATATAAAATAAATAATCTAGTATATATTAAATTTACCATGACTAATAAAAAAATAACTCAGAGATGTAATTACTTTTATCTTATTACAATGTAATAATGGAAGACTTTGGCTCATCGATATTAGGGTCAGGGTCACTATATAATATATCATTGGATGTTTATTAGAATAATTAAGAACTCAATCTAGTAAACAAATAAATTAGGGAATATAACCCCATGATTCAGTATAAGGATATTTGTAGAAAAATTTCCTAATGTTATGGTAAGGTATAGATTATATAATTTTTCTTGGATATATAACTTTTTCTATGTATTAAAATAGGGTGTATTTCATGTACGAAGTTACCTATGAGTTGTAACATTGTATGAGTCACTATTATGACTAGGCTCAATGTGTCCCAGACCATTATTACACCTCGAAAACCTCATATATGCAAGGGGATAACAAAAAGTAATGAGATGAAATATAACACACATGAGTGGAATTATGCTAATGGTCATGTACACCCATACACATCTCTAAGTCAATAAAATAATGAAATATAAAACAATTAAAATGAATATATACATATCAATTTGACCAAAAAATGGATTAATGGTAATAAATTACTAAAAGTGAAAATGGGTGGCAAAAAACAGGAACTACCAAAAACTATAGAGATTCCAACCAAATACCACGGAGATGATAACTATAAAATAAAATCTTCCAAAAAAAGATTAATTAGTCAAACTCATTATATTCACCACTTGTTCCCTATCATGAGAGAACAACTTCAAATTGGTAATCCCCTTCAATTGACATGGAATGTGTAGAAATATCCCATTATGTGATGAGAATAAAATTACTCACTAACATTCACAAAAAAATATAAAAAATGAATCATAATGTATAGTCAGATCAAAATAAGATATATCATTAAATTTAATACAATAACATATATATACATAGGAATGACATTATTCCCCAAGTTAGTCACAACCAAACTGGTAGCCATAGGATTATTCACGATGAAATTCATGTTATGGGAGAATCCAATCCATGAGATATTTTGTCACTAGATGAAATCATCTATGTGGTCATGATAATTCCACCCCAATGATTAAATATCACTGGTCATTGAAAACCCTAATACTGAGATAGGGAAATGCATGTTAGAATTAAAGAGCAAACCACAAAACAAATATGGATTAAGTCTCTCTTTACAATATCTTACTCAAATGATAATAAAAACACTAATAAATATTCTTTCTTGAAATATTATTAACACCCTGATGAAGGATATCTATTTGATTACTGAAACCACATATTGGGTATATAATGATAGACGATTACACTACTTTCACATAGATATCCACAGAAGAACTCTATCCAAAACTCATCCACCATAGAGGATAGAGAATTAGTGATTTGGAAATAATCAAAAACTATACCCTAAAGGGTATGGAAAAATGGAATACACTCAACTGTTACTAGTATATAATTATGAAAATAAGGTCTCTAAGTTCCCTAAAATAGGGTACCGGATGTGGACTACTGGTATACAACATCTATAGTCAACTGCTAATCTTTTGTGGGGTGCTGCCTCACATGACTTGTAAATATCCATATAAAAATTTTATAGTAATAGTACACAATCTATAAAGATTTCTTAATACTCTTTATATGTCATATGGCATTTCCAGTGTCTGTTGGCCTACAGGTTCCATAAAATCCTTTGATTTACACATTGATCCTCCTAGAATGAGTCACATAGTGCATGAAAATGTTACATGGAATGTTAGTTGTAAATATATAGGAAAGCTGAGTGTGGAAAAAAGGGTTATGAAACAGTGTCTTATACTAGATGACACACCATGTATCCTTGAAATTTCTATATCCTTTAGGATCTCCTATAGTCCTCTATTCACACATTCTCTATTATAATTTCAATTTATAATCATGGATCTAAGCCACTCAACCCCATCGTTAACTGCTCATCATATATTGGATTTTGATTCTTTCGAAAAATTATTCACCGGGAAAAATTCTTTACAACATGATGACCCTATAACATATCCATCATTATAATGGAACCCATGGATTGATCTATTCTCATTCATCCTTTAATCATTAACCATCGTCCCTAGTTCACAAATACTACAATAAATCGCTAGTCATTCCCATGATGGACATCCATTTTATCGAAGATTAGTCATGAATTTTTCGAATAATATGTAATAATCAAACCACTATCCAGAAAAAATGAATGTCATAAACATGAGATAAAATAGGGTAAAATAAATAATTCATAATATGTGAGAAATTAACATCAACCAATTTTTATTCAACCGTGATCTGTTTTCATATATTTCGATGAAAGTTCTAAAAAAATAATCAATGAAAATAATACATCGTCCATATATAAGACAATTGTTGATGTGTGAGTCAATTATACATCATTAAATTGATCATACTTCTACAAATGTAAATAAACGGAATGGAAATTTAAAATAAAATATCATAGATTATGTAAGGATCGATACCCATTTCATAAAGGTTCTAAATTTCATTCATTGGTCAAGTCCACGAAATCCAATGGCACATGATCGTCCATCTAATACGATCTAACTAGATCAGACATTGTTAATTAATTGGATCATCTTTAATGGTTCTTTATAATCACTATTTATTATAGATAACCCATGGGTTTATTAACAAAACCATTTAATAATATGTTATTTTTTTGTGCATAAAATAAAATATATCGATTAATTAATTTATTTTATTAATTTCTCACACGAGACTACTTTTTAAAAAACACACGAACCTGACAGAGTTTATGTCACACTTATGGTAAAACAAATGTTTTGAAAATATTGGATCCCATATGTTTTAGATCTACACCCTTCTTCTTGATTTATAAAAATATTTTTGTAAAATATAATTCATGTGATATTTATATACATAAAATATTTCAAAAATTAATTACAGGCACAACGGGCCTCAGAATCTCATATCATCTCATAGCCTGAATCCAAAAATAATCCATATAATATTATTAGAAAATACATGTAAAATTTAAATTCATTACATTCTACCCAAATCTGGGATTTTCATCATGAACTGTGAAAGCCCTACTAAAATATGAGGTTACTGGGATCGCATCTCGGTCACACACTCTGAGGTGATCTAATACAGAATCCCACACATCCACTAACCACACACTATGGGTATTAATAAACCAAAAAATATCTTCTCTTTTCAATCAAAAGTCTCTAATGGGTAATCAGAAATGGTAGTTCAATCATTAATGTTCATCTTTCCCCAATCGACTTTGTGACTATTCATTCGTACATTACCTCAATTGCGACATGTGGAAGATGTCATATAGCAGATCAAACTATAACTATAGAGATAAGTGGTGTACCTACTCACAAATTGTACATAATATCAATAATGTAATAATTAATTTTGGAGACATCATGATTCCCCAACAAGATCCCCATAATAACCATTAACGTGAGACCCTCAAGAACACATGATCCCCCTCATTTAACTTCATAGGCCTCCCTTATTATTTAGCATAACACTTATGATGGATATGTGTAGTCATCATACACTCCCCTAGGATATGAACCATATTTGTAGTATCTCAAATATGATATTGGGACATTAGTGCTGAATCACATGGATCAGTCTATCAAAGTGGTGACATACATGCTTTCCCATTTAAGGAATCGAATGCTGTCATATTAATGGTGTAATTGTAACTATTTTTGTATGTATGCTCCACCTAAGAGATAATTTATTCCCAAATGGTTCAAAAATCCAACATAAATCACCATATCATGTCCTCCAAAATCATAAAGGTTTTCTCAATCTGGCTACCAATCTATGGGTAAAACACTATGGTCAAATGCAGCAATCCCCAAAGGCCTCCTACAGTTCGATACATAATCATGACATGAATCAATCATCATGGTCTAAAAAATCATCGAGGGAACCTAATATATCTTTACTATCTCCATCATCTACAAGTGTCATAGTATTTCAACAAATCTATTCTCTTGAATTGCTCTAAAATAAACTAAATTGGTGAGTTGTTCTATGATCACCTAGATGGAATCATGTCCTCGTGATATATTTTGTAACCCCATCACAAAATATATGGATATTCTATCACTAATATTATCTATAACCTCATGGATTTGAGATAAACACACTTGAACCTACTTCTCATAATTCACTTACTTAAAAGTGAGGTATCAAGAGACCAACACAATAGTAGAACTCTTTATACATGTCCATCGAAACTAAATTCATTTTTCATGGTACTTCAATTAAACACATGGATATATCATTAAACAATATGTATGAAAATACCTCCTAACCTCATACCATAATTAATATTTAACTAATGTCTGTCCTCTAAAATGGACATAATACCACAAACATCTGAATTTCTATCAGAAGCATGTCTAGTGGATTACTGAGTATATACAGTCTCACTATCTTTATCTGTATAATGATAATCCCTATCCCAATATATAATTAGTGGGGTAAATACAATTCAACAAAGATATTAATCACCATCCTTGTCCTCAAAAGAATAATATAATGTGGCTAACTACTCTAACGTGTCACTAAAAAACGATGAATAATATTTCCTACTAAGATATTCATATATCATGTTCCCCTTCCTTAGAGTATAGAAAATTTCAATGTCGTTGTCCTAGAGGATCTATTTACCAATTTAATAACATTATAAGAGATTTTATAGTTTAAAATGATGTGTTTAGAGTAAAATATAAACATGTCTCCCATAAGGTATTATCAACACATGTTCAGTGTGAAGACTACTAATACTATCTGGAGATCATTGGTTGGATAGTCATACTAATGTGGTTCAAGATACCTATACCTATTGTAAATCATTTTCTTCATTGTCATTAGGAAAAAACCAAGACTAGTCCTTGAGTAATTGCAGATCACTATGTCCTCAACCCCATCGATTGGAAATATCATGTTGGGAAATCTCCACAATATTTGCATCAACTTTTAGAAACAATGTTGGAAACTTTTCATCCACAAGTAATTCTTCCACTTTTGTATCAAAGCTAAATTGGGTGTTTCCTCTATGGATATGTTGGTTATAATCCTCTCAAAATACCCTTATACACATGGAAACTTTATAACATTATTAAACTCTTAGGTGTCTCACAAGATAAAACAACCTCATCATTCTACAGGAACCCTGCCACTCCTTTCTCTTAGATAATGCGTCATTTTAAATTTACATCTTGAATCCATTACTGACACTTCAAGATATTCCAATAAATTTGGTACTGTTGGAGTTTTCCTTGGAATGAATTCATGTGGAACATGTTCTCCTCCTTAGATAACGAGTAAACAAGTTAATATTTGATGAAAATCACCATAAACGAATCTTATAAAGCTAAAAGATTCTATTCATGAGTACCATTTACACTATTGAGTGTTCATCACACCAAATGGAATCACCATATACTCACATTCCCTGTAGAAAAATATGAATCCTGTCTTCATTATATTAAAATATCATATTTGTAGTCGGTGATAGCATGATCTATGGTTAATCATTAAGACCTGCCATTCCCCTGTCTACTGGTCAAAGAGGTCATCTATAATCAGTAATGTGTACTTATTCTTTACTATATACTAGTTCAAGAACATTTAATATACTCAAAAACCCATGATATTATATTCCTTCTTAGATAACACCACTTGGTATGCCTAAGGGGGCACAATAGGGTCTCACAAATCACTTACCTTTCAAATCCTCATACTTCATCCTCAATTCATGAAGCTCTATGGGGGATATCTAATATGTTGTTGTAGATATCAGGATAACCTTGTAGTGAATGTAAATGATAATGTAGAGATTACGTTGGAGAGGTAAACCTTGAACATCCAAATGAAATAGGAACTTATACATTTCCACTATAGCAGGGAATAAGTAGCCTATATAATCTACAACACCAAGAGTCGTGATAGTGAATAGGTGTATAATTAGTTTCACTTTCCTATTCCCCATATAACCCTTCTCTTCAAGGATTTACTTTTTACCCAAAAAAAATATCACCCCATCCCTGTAGACACTCCACACACATAGCCAAAAATAGTCAACCTCCGAATGAACTTTATATAGTTATTTTATACTTGGAATAACATTATAAGGAATCATCACTACCACACATAGATCTCATAGAAAATTATTTCCCCCAAGAAATAGATCACACTTCTAGTTGAATTACGTAATTTTGGAGTCACATCTATTCAGTGTTTCAATGAAAATGGGTCGAGTCTAAGGCTCAACTAGAATTTCTATGTCTCAAACAAGGGTAGTGAAATGATTGGACTGAATAAAATCTATTTAAATCAATAATGAAGATAAGGATAAAAATAAATTGATCGAACCTCGTATCAAACATTGCTAAATAGGTTCATAGGCATTTATTGCCTGAATTTTTCATCATACATCGCCACCAGCTCCCCAATAATATTGTGAACCACCCGGAGTGGTTGTTGAAATATTTGAAATGTAAGGAAGACAAATTATTTCGTAAAAAAATCTTCCACATCTTCCTCCCTATGCACCACATTCTACTACTTGTAGATGGATCTTGAGAGTATATGTTTTCATGATCAAAGGACATGATTTCCAACAATTAATCTTTTACATCATTTTTATTTTGTTATTTTTTATCCATGATATTTTTCATCGACATATCTATGGAAGCATTTCATTCTCAGTTCATTGATTTAATGACATGTGTTTTAGTTTATTAACATTAAATATTGGTTTGTCATAATCTAGTTATTAAAATTTCATATTTTTCCATGAACATACCAACCATATTGATTATGAATTCATTTCTCACATAATTAACTATATGTTATGTGTGTTCAGTTTTTATCGTTCCATATTGATTATTGAAGTTGATTAATTATTTTTATTGTCGTACATTACACATACTAATAATTTTATTTCAGACTTATTTTATTTCTTTTTTAAATATTTCCCAAATGTGTAATGAGAAATTAATTCAAGGATACACTATATGGTATAGAGTAATTATCCTCGAAAAGAATTTTTTTTATTTAGGATATTTTTTTGTAAAACAAGGCTAATGTTTGTAAATGGTATACCAAGACTAGTAAACTATTTAGTCTTTTGGGATGAAAATTACTTGTATTTTAAGACAATGTAAATGTATAATGACACAATATTTAGGATACTAGAATTGGGTTACTATATTTGGTATCAAATCAAGTATACTAGTGTCCTTGGAATCTAGATATAAGAATTCATTGATTAGAGAAAAGAATCCTAAGGTGGAATTTGAGGATAATTATAGTATAACATCAAATAATTTTGTTAATGTACTGATTTTGTGGGTCTTATTAGTAATAAATACATTTATGGATACATTATGTGTATTTTATTAAAGTACATATATACTAAGAATTATCATTTATGAAAAGGTGCATCAAGCCTACTCAACATAACATGGTACAGGAAAACATGGCTTATTATACACCTGGTTTGACACTCATAAGGGCTACTCTTTGGATAGATCACATTTTATTTATAAACCATTATAATAGATTTTAATTTATAATGAGAATGATTGACCAAGGATAAATTTATGGTGTTTAGAATGATGATAAGATGTCATGATTTTGAATTCTTCTAAATGATATGGTGGAATAATTCTAGTCCAAGGATGAAACAATTTAGAAATAAATTGATGAAATATTTATTAATTAGGGTTTTATTGTAAAATGTATACTATTTATAGATTAAATTTCATGGTTATCGATCATATTTAGTTTTCAAATTATATCAATATTGTTTTGTAGAAGAGTAATTTTTATTTTTGGTGACATCACATCAATATTAGCATGGCCATGGGGCTTGGACCCATGACCAAAAGATAAAAATTTTCTGCTACCTAGAAATGACCTTTTGAATGTCCATGTTAATATGTTATGTTTTTAGTTAAATATTTTGAAGTATAAAAATTGATGATGAACTTGTACTTTTTCTTTTTCAGGTTTAAATGTTAAAGAAATAACCATATTGACTTTGGAGTAGAATTAAAGAAAACTACTTTGACTTGTCAAACTTTTACAGGCCTTAAGATCTATTAAAAGTAAAATTTCCCATCTATAAACATGACTTAATATTGTGTTTAGTAAATAATATTATTTATTTCACATTGAAGATATTTTCATGTTTAGTGTTTTAGAGAATGATTCCATAACACATACCTACTAACTTAAATATTACAAAGTAGACACTTCTACTCACTATAATTTTTTTTAATGAAACAAAAACATTTTAAATGAAACATAGTTTTGTTACATGTTTAAACATAATAAATTTTCTTTTATTCCATTATTGTCTCCATTCTTCTTTAAATCACGTGAAAAACATTTCAAATATTTAGATGACCATAAAAAAGATATGTATGGGATACAAAAGAAGTAAAACTATTATTATTCTATAAAAATGTAAACAATGATTACATGATCATAAATTAATACTTTTCACCTTTATTACGTAGTACATAAACATCACCTAATATATTCCCATTTTTACCCTTTTAGTAATGAAAATATTACCTTTAAATCCATATAAATCAATATATAACATATAAAGGAAACTTGGGACCTAATCATTACCAAATGGAATAACTATATTGATAACCTCCACACATATCACTAAATGTAATAACTAATTAATTAATGATTATAATGTAACCACATGCCCTTGGTTTATCACGTAACCCACCATCTTTAGTTTATCTGGTAACCACTCGTATTTGGTTTATCATATAACCACATGTCAAATGTCCAAGTAACAATATATAATAAAAAATAATAAAAGATATAAATTTTAAAAATTCCACTGATAAAATTATATTTTCACCCATAAGAAATAATTTTGAGCTATTGAAATAACCAAACCATTTTCAAAACTAATTTTAAAACATATGTGAAAAAGATTTTTGAACAAAATGTTTCCCCTACCACATTGAAACATTAAATTATAATCAATAGTTAAGTAGAACATTTAATAAAATTAAATATCATCGGTATAGGTTAAAAATTTATATGTAATGTCAATGCAGGTTTATAAATATTTTATTAATATATAATTGAGTATATAATTTTGAAATATCTCAATGAAATGAAATTGAGACGAAATCACGTACTTTATGATTGATACATCATGTATGATCCTTGTTAATAATGAAAAATAAAAAAAGTTCAATTTAAACTTTCGTGAAAACCATTTTCATGTATATTATTTTCTTTTATATCCCTTTTAAACTTATTATAAAAATTACATAATTATTTAAGTTTATATGGGACATTTTGTAGTTATTTGGTATATGAGTCAAAAAATGAACATGGTTAGATGTCACTAGTTCATGTAGTCACATGTCCATCATCATGTGAATAATATTCATGACCATATTGTAATTTATATTAATTAATTATAGCTTTAATTCAAACCATGATGTGTGGTTATGAATGTGATCAACATTATATTCTTAGAGACGGTATGTCGTATGTACACATGAATAACATCTTCATTTTTCATTGATCATTATGGAAGGAAGGTAATTGTTATTTTTTATTTACATAAAGATAATATCACCATTACTATCACATTTTTAATTAAAATATACTTTTATATAAAAATATATATATTATACAAGTGATATATTGAATAAGAATGAGTCACATCGGTTCATGAAGGTGATATTTCACATGTACACATGAACGATCTAATCATTTTTATGTGTAATAATGTAAGAACATAATTGATAAATTATTATACTATAATGATTTATATGTCATGAATATCACATATTAACCTCAATTACATTATTATATACTGTTATGAGTGACACTAATAGAAAATGAATTTTATCGGTTATTGGAGATGATAGTTTGCATGTTTTCCGGAATGATAAATTCATATCCCATTTAATAAAATTAGATATTTATTTAGGTAAATGTATTAAAATATTACCATCTCATTATATTTGTGATAATTGAGATATTATCTCATCATGGTTTGAGGATATTTTAAGGAATATGAAGATGAAATAAAATAGAAATAGTTCAAGAAAACGATACCTCTTCTTTTGTTGATCAAATTTGAAGAACACATTGCCACCACTAAAGTGGGGTTTATCCCTAAAATAATTCATCCAGAGTATGGGGGTAGATTTTATGAAGTGTATTGGGTAGATATGGGGAGATCCAAAAATATATGAATGTGTGTTTAATAGAGTGGAAGGGGAGCCATTTTATAGTAGATGGGAGGGGCATTATTGGAATTCTAATATTTACTAGACTACAATAATTTCAATTTAGAATAAAAATTCATCAAAACTCAATTATATAAAATATTAGATAATTATATTTAGAAATACAATAATAAATTAATTTTTTAGACATGTATTTATTTTATTTCAAATAAGATATTTTAAGTTTAGCGTTAATTATTATTTTTTAATATTAATTTTGATAACAAAATTTTAAATATTAACAGGCTATAAATATTTATTTATAAGGGTTATAATTTATATAATTGGATACTATATGAATCTTTAGTCCTTACCATAGTAACATGTTTTTATGTTTTTTATGATTTTTAAATATGTTAAAAATTATTATTATTATAAAATATCAATAGTGTCAATTAAGACACAATTAATTTTATTGAATTCAAATAAAATAAAATAAATTATATAACATCATAGATAACTAATTAATGGACTTATAATATCATATATACACCAATAAAATTATTTTATGGAATCTATTATCCCAAAATATATTTATTTTAAAATTATTAGTATCATTTATTTGATTAATCCTTCAATAAATCTATTATTGCATCATCATTGCATCAAAATTAAATAAGATTATTTAATGTCTCAAATTTATAAATAAAATAAAATTACATTGGTAATAATTTTTGGACTTTTAATTAATATTTAAATTCAAATAGATCACTTATATATCCCAATATTTAAAATTTTTACTAATAGGATTCATGATTATAATATTTCATCCTTCGCATTAAATAAAATGTTATAAATGTATTAATCACCCCCATGTGGATAGAAATGGCCAAAATTTATTCAAAATGATTTTCTTGGTCCGACATGAATAATACAATAAGATTAGAATAAGAATAAGGTTTGTTTTATATAATTATAATACTATTTTTACACTTATATATATATTAATTTACCATTTAACTGTAGTAAATAAAATAATAATGTTACTTTTCACCAAAAGAAATTTTATCCTATTAGATCGAATTTTTTATACTAATTAAAAAAATGTATTTTGATTTTTGAAATTTAAAATCACAAAATTGAGTAAAATTCATTTAATGATAATTCCATTAACATATTGTGGAAAAATGTTTTGAAAAAGTAAAAACCATCAAAATATTGACATGTCCTTATATACAATTGAAATTTAAAATTACAGTAAATGGAAAAAATTGAATTAAATGATAAAAAATTAATCTTATTATAACTTAATGAAATGATATTGGATAATAAAACGATATTACTATGTTATAATAAATTATACTTTTGAATTGAAATGCATTAATTTTTCAGTACTCTTTAAGAAATGATTTTTTTTAAAATATATAAAAATCAACAAAAGGGATTTTTTGTACTTATTATAAATAATAAAATAAATTTTTTAATATAAAATATAAATGTAAATAAAAATTAATAAATTTTCACCAACAAAATGTGTAAACTTGCATTAAAAAAATAATACTTTTATACTGAAAAATGAATTTATTTTTATATCATGTCTTGAAAAAATATATGATGGATTTTAATCATTATATTAAATATATTACATATATATTTCATTAATTAAATCCATCATGAGTGATTTTATAATTTTATAACCTATTTTATTTTCATTTAAATTTATTTTCCTGAAAAAAACATTGTTTATATTAATTTTTTAGTTATTAAAATTCCTAATTAATTTGGTAACGGATGAATCATTATGAAAATATGTGTAAAAAATATTCTAATAATTTTGTTAATTTCATTCATTCCTTAAATTCTGATGGATTTGTGATAATTACAACATAAAATAATAATATTAATAATATACTATATTTTATTACTCATTCATTTCTACAAAGATAAATTTCAAAGAAACATGTTGTTGTGTTTCTGGTTGATAGCAGAAAAAACATCAATTTTAATGTAAAATTTCAATATAATTCATGAATATTAATAAATATGAAAAAGTATTATTCTATAATTTAATGGTATGTTACATACATTCCCCCTTTTGGAAATTGCATCCTCGTAATTTTAAATTTGGGAATAGTAACAAATGATTCACTTTTCAAAATAACATAATTGAAATAACACATGGTAAAAATAGTCAGTAAATCATCCACCTTAAAAAGAAATAATGGGAAGTATAATTTTCACCCAAACTATATCCTAGTTGGTTAGTACGTATGAGAAGTTTGATATGGAAGGAAAAATTTCCCCCAGATTCTGATGAAGAGTTATAAAAAACATGATCAATATAATTTTAAAAATCAGAAGAACACAAACATTATATGGGTTAAATGGTAATTGGTTTCCTTATAGAAAATTTATACATAATGAAATTTGGTTTTAATATCCTTTTCATATAGTTGGGGAATTATTTTACTACTTTGAATAAAAACCTAAAGAAATACCCTTTCATGAAATGTATAGTTTCATCATTTAATAAAATTATCCATGAAATCATATTTTTTTCCAAATGATGAGTATTTAAGAAAAACATTTTCACCTGATGTACTTGAACAAATTTATTGATAATTACATAATCCCTAAAAGATTAACTATTCACTGACTACGTCATGAAAATTTATCAAAAACAAATTTTTTTGGAAAAAATAATATAATTCCCTAAATATAATAAAATTTAAATAAAATAGACTATATTTAATATCCAAAATTAATAAAAACAAATCTATCCAATTTCCAACATTGACCATTAAACCATTAGAAATCTAATAAATTTCTCAAAAATAATGTAACTATGATTGAATCTATCAAAAATATAAGGAATCAATGACATAGTCTTCTAAAATAAATCTTAACATTTAACTCTAGGAAACATAAAGAAATATTAATGTATAATACCATAAAGTAATTAACATAATAACTTATTCTCTAAGATATGTTAATAATTTTCCTAAACAACCAAAATCACCATATGTCCAAAATTATATCACATTTGTCCCAAAATAAAATTCAACTAATATTACTAAAATAAAATCCCTTGGTATTATACTTTCCTTTCACATATCGGTTTCCCAAAATAGTGAATTTATTCTAAAATAACATTTATCACTTAATCCCTAGATCATTTTACAGTAGCAAGTATATATATTTAATGATACCTAATTTCCCAAAATCTACTAATTCTAATTTCATCCACTCATTTAACTAAATGGAAAAATGTTTCACTAACAAGGGACTTCACATAAGACAATAGTAGGATATGAAACCTTATTTACCTTTGTTTGTTGGTTCAATCGGCGCAAACATACATGATGCGATGGGTTTTCACCCATATTATGGGTTGACCCTTTTTGTAAAACTCCAAAATAACCATAACTCATTTCAACCACAAATTTTTTCATATACCACTCATTTTAAACCCAACTCCTAATGACCTCAACTTATTAATTCAAGTAGCCTTATATATATTTAAATTTTTTATTCCACCTTTATATGATTTATTAAAACTATTTCTAAATGAATTATCATCATACCTGGATTATGGTGTCCACCATGTTTCAACATCATTTTGTTCACGTCTATAGATGGTCCATAGAATGATACAATGATCTAATGATTCATAAAAATCAATTTCATACATTATTAAAATACACCATGTATAACATGAGTCATGTTGGTGGTCTCATAAAATTTGTTTTGGAAAATATTCACATATGACATTTCATTTAAAAAAATATAATAAATAATGATTTTTATAAATCATTCAGACACAGTTTGGAATGAAGCATTGGAAAAATATTCCATTATAAATATGATATATATGTGTTAAAAAGGTATGATTTTAAATCATGTTTATATAAATCATGCAAGGGATTCCTTATTTTTTGGATTTTTCAAAATCATATTATGATTCAAAATATTTTTAGAAGGTAAAATATATGAAAATTCCATGACAATATAGATATTTTTTAATAATTTTCGAGAATATTGAGAAAATAAGATTTGTGTAAAAAATCCATTATCCCTAATGGTATTTGGGTATAGAGGAGGTGTTTTAGTTCTCATAAAACTATTTTCATGTGAGTTAAATGTTTGAAAAAGTTTCATAATCATTCATAGATGATTATTAAATCATTCTTGTTAGAAATTCATTGGGAAGAGATACAAATGTTGTCCATGGTCCTCTCACTTCCATTTGTATCCGACATTCCTTGATCTGATAATCAAATAGAACAATGATTTAACTAAAACAATAGACATAGAAATTAACAGTATGTTCAAAAAACTCTTAATCCATAATGTCGTCATGACCATAATTTGATACCAACCATAAAACATTACTTATCATGAGTTAATTGAAGATTTTAATTTCTTTATCTTCGAGGATATTATCTAGGTTAGTGTTTTAGTGAATTTATCCACATCCAATACATAGAAAACATAAATATTACAAATAATATTTTTATACTCACTATCAATTTTGTCATGAAATAAAAAATGTTTAAAAAGAACCATGGTTCATTTCCATGTTAAAACACTATAATTTATCCTCGATCTAATAATTTACAATATTATTCATTAAATAATGAGAAAAACATTTTAAATCATGGGATGCATATAAAAAGAATAGTATTGGATACACAATGAAAGAAAAGTATTATTATTGTGAAAACATGTAAACCATGAACACTTTATCCTAATGTAATAATTTCACCTTTATGAAGTAGTAAAAATACTTCTCTGAATATATGCTCATTACATACAATTTATTTTAATCAAAATGATAACTTAAAACCCATATAAATCAATATATAATATATAAAGGTAACATGGTACATAATCATACATAAATAGAATAACTATATGGTCTACCTCAAAAGATATAAGTAAATTGTATATGCATATGCCTAACATAAATAATTAGTGAAATAGTGGTTATAACATAAACAATTATCCTTGGTGTACCAAAAAATGAACCTTCATTTGTTAATCATATAATCAAACATCTTTGGTTTAACACATAACCACCTGTCAAATTTCCAGGTATAATTTCTTAATAATAACACATAAATGATACAAAGATTCATAACATAACTCAAAAAATCTTATTTTAACAGATTAAAATAAATTTCAAGCTATTGAAATAATCATTTCATTTAAAAAAACAATTTAAAACATTTATAAAATATATTTTTGGATTAAAGGGTCGCGTACCACAATAAAACATTAAATTTTATGACAAAGAAATTATAAAATTTGAATAATTTTTAAATCAAATTAGTTTAGATAAAATATCCATATGGAAAGTATAATTTTTTTTATATTCATTTTATGAAATAATAGAGGTTTATATCATTTAGAAATGTCTCAAAGAAATGAGATTTAGATGAAATCTCATTCCATAATTTCCAATCATCATGAATGTTTCTTGTTCATGGTGAATAATAATCCTCAGTTAACTAATACTTTCTTCAGAATTGTTTTCAAGTGTATTATTTATTTTATATCACTTATTTTCATGTTATAAAAATCACATAATTATTTAAGTTCATATCACACGTTTTCTGGATATTTGAATCAGTTGTTGAATATGAACATAGTTTGATGTCAGTAGTCTATTTTTTCATAATAGCATAATCTCCAAAATAATATTCTCGATATTATTATAATTTTTATAAATAAATTATCTCATTATATCATTGCTTGATGTATGGTAATGAAAAATGATCTGAGTTATATTCAATGAGATGGTAAGTCGTACATACGCATGAGTAATGTCTTCATTTCTCATTGACCATTATGAAAGTAAGGAAATTGTTATTTTACCATTGAATAATGATAATATCATCATTAATGTCATATTAATTGTTTAAATATACTTATATATACAATTCAAGTGATATAATTAATAAAAGCTAGTCACATCAATTCGTGGAGGTTATAATTAACACATACACACGAACCACATTATAATATTTAAGCACAATGAAGTTAGATCATAATTTATATATTATTATATTATACAAATTAATATGTAGTGAGCATCTCATATTAAATTAATTCCCTTATTATAACCGGTCAAATAGATATGGTAATGGAAAACAAATTTGATCAGTTTGTCGGTGTGATAGTTCACATATACACATGAATGATTAACTCCATTCCCATTTATGATATGTGGAGTTGTAATTATGTGATAATATTAAAATAAATAAATCTATAAATATTTATGATACTTTATTTATTATATCATTACTATTGGATTAGATTTGAAGGATGTGGAGAAATAAAAAAATATAAATATTTAATGAAAACGATACATCTTCTTCGATTGATCTCTTTGAAGGAAAAATTAACACAAATAACGATGTTGTTCTGTAAAAAAATGGATTGAATAATATGGGGAGAGGTTTTTATGGGTTTTTTGTACATATGGGAGGATAGAAAATGATTTTTACATTTGTGTAAAAGAGATGAATGTGTGCCTTTTTATTTGAGAGGGGATGGGAAACCATAGAATTATTAATCTTATTGAATTAATATGATTTCAATTTTGATTCCCAAGGGTCCAAAAATCATTAATTTATAATATAATATTAGTTATGTTTTAACTAATATCATCCAATAACTTTCAGACATTTATTGATTTTATCTTAAACATTATCATTAGGTTTAACCTTAATTATTCCCTTTTAATTTTAATTATTTTCGCAAAATTTTAAAAATTAAGTTGCTATATATTTTTATTTAGAGGGGGTAAATATCACAAAATAGATACTTATTCACATTACGACATTACCATAATAAATATTTAAATTTTAAATATTTTTATGATTTTTAAAGATATTAATAAAATATTACTTATATAAAATATCAGTACAATCATATTTTATACTATTTATTTTGTTCAATTTATTTAAAATAAAAAATACTAAGAAAAATTTAAAGAAATACTATTTAATAGACTTATAATATGTCATAATATCATTTAAAATTAATTTATGGAATCCATTAGTTCCTATTTTATTTATTTTAATATTATTAGTCTAATTTATTTGAATATGCCATTAATTAATCAATTATTGAATCATCATTGCATCATAATTTAATTTAATTATATAATTGTAAATATTATGAATAAAATAAAATTATTTAGTTTATTTTTTTATAATAACTATTTAATTTCATTAATATCACATATAGAGCCCCAAAGAAAAATGGTTTTAATTATAGAAGACATGTTTATGCTATTTTTTCCTTTAAATTAAATTAAATGTTATAGATGTCTTAATCACACCAAAGTGGATTAAAATGGATGAAATATAAGTATATTGATTGTATATATTTTCCATAACATGTCCAATAATATTACTATAGGTGTTAGGGTAGATTTATATAATTATAATATTATTTTACTCATTATTTACCAAATTCAACCCGTAACCATGATAAAAAAATATTAAATTTAAGATTCACAAAAAAAAATTATCCTATGAAGTCAAATTTTTCATAATGATTACAACAAATTATTTAAATTTTTAAAAATTTCGATAACGGGACTAAAAATTATTAAATGTTAATCTCAGTAACGAATTGAGGGAACAGGTTTTAAAAAAGTTAAACTCATCAACAGATTGACATGTGTTTATATCCAATTTAAATATTAAATTATTTACATTGGAGAAATTTATTTAAATGAAAAAATATTTATCTAATTATACCTTAAAACCGTGTTAATGGATAATCTATAAATTTAATTTTATTATTTTAAAATGTAGTTTTGAAAGAAAAAATGCATTAGTTTTTCACTATTCATTAAAAATAATCATTAATAGAATAAAAATAGAAAATCTATCAATTTCAATTTTGATATGAACCTTATAAAAAATAGGGTTATTTTACTATCTAAATCATATAAAAGTGGGAAAATAAATATTTAATCATGGTTCTCCATCAAAAGGAGGTAAAATATTTTTTTTTGGAAAAGTACTTTTTATTGATGAAAAAATGAAATTGTTATTATATCATGCCAAGAAATCATATATGATGAATTTTAAACAACAAATTTAATATATTAAATATATTTTTCATATATTTTTCATTAAGAAAATATTTTTATAGTCATATTAAATTTTTAAAATCTCACTATTTTTGATTTATATAGTTTTTAAGAAAAACACATCCATTATATTCAATTGGTTGTTATTTGGTATCCTAATTAATTTTGAAACCAATGAAACATAATGAAAATATGTGTAATGTTTTTTCATAATTTAGTTTATATCATTAATTCCTATCATAATATCATTCATTATGATAAAAACAATTCAAAATAATAATAATAATGATATATTATTTTTCAGTATAACTCATTCATGCGTGCGACGTTAAAATTATATGAAACCCTTTGTGGTGCGCTGAGTACGCTATCACACATAATTTCCCATTTAAAGTAAAATTACTATCTAATTCCTAAATTGTAATATTTATGATAATTCATTATTCAATAATTACACTGGATGTTACAAAAAGTAAATTTTTGTACATCATGAATCTGATTTAACATTTGGATATCCATTTCATTGTGTAAGGGATAAATTATAATTTCATCAATGAAAAAACAAAATATGGAATATTTCATATTAAATTTAAATATATCATGTAATAATATTACCTTATTTTCCTATACAATGACCATATTACTCAACATTTGGAAATTAATCAAAAAAAATTCAAAATACTATAATTTGTGTTGAATATATTGTCTCTAAAATAATAAAATGTTAATGGATTTTAGGCACTAAGTGTTTTATTTATCGACCAATTTTTTGGGATTTTTTACAACAAAAAATCCTTGTAAATATTTATTCTTTTACTCCATGTATCTATCCATATTTACCAACAATGTTCTCCAACATAGATATCTAGTTATTTCATAGTCTATGCAGCCTTTTGAATTATCATTATATCTTTTTTTATTAGGTTTTAGAAACCATTCTCATGATATGGGAATTATGATTAGTAAATAAAAAAATTACCAGATCCAATTCTAAATTATGATGATGAAATATAATTATTTTGGGGATAATATAACACCATCCAATTGTAATGAAGTAGCATTATACTTTATATCATGCTCGACAGTTAACACCATGCACAAATGAGAACATAATATCTAATGTTATTAAATTATAAATAATATTTTATTTTAACTAAAAAATCATATATATTTTTATGAATTTAATGAATATGTTACATTTCCTTACATAAAAAACCATGTTCAATAGCTTGTTTTACAGGCATTACAAAGTTTTATCGACCAAAAATAGTTTATTAAAATAATATTTTTTAAAATAATAAGACTTAACCTTGTCATTAAATTAGATAATCTGAATAGTATAAAAATATTTATGAAAATATATTTTTATCACAATTATAAAATGAATTAAATAGATTGAAATTAACTACAAATTAATATATGTAGCATTTGGTTATACGGGAATTGATTTTATGCTTCTTTACTGATTTTATCGAAATAAATTAAATTAATTACAATTATTAAGTGATATTAATGTAATATATTTATATTTATATACATATATTTTATTCAATTAAATATTTTTTATATTCATACCATATATTTTGAGAAACAAAAGTTTTGTACAAACCCAATATTTCTCATAAGAAGTAATTATATTTTAAATTGCAATACTTACACCTTTTAATGGACAAAAAATTTAAAATATAATATTTGGAAATATTATATACATTATATATAATAATAATAATCATATTTCAAAAAGAAACATGAAAATAATATTATGATGAATTTTTGTTTTTACTCCACGATGTTTAGATTTTCGATGAATAATGAAAAATTCCAAATTTTAATTCAAATTTCAAATTTAAAATAATTTATATATATATATTAGATTATTGATTTGTTTTATAGTTTAATTATATCAATTTTATACCATTTAATCTAAATTATGTCATTGTAATAATTTTTACATTGAAATTGGAAATAAAAACATAGAAACATTTTCATTGTTTTTACTTCAAAAACTGTCATTGTAATCACATTCATGAGATCAAATATAAATTAATTTATTCCACTTATGTGATTGGAATTTAAAAAAATTAATTCTATATTTTGAATCAGACTAATTTATAATTTTTTTAATACGGTAATATTAATTTTTTTCCGAAATATTAGTGAATGTGATTAAAATTATTTATAACGTTTATGAGAAAAAGAAGCATAATAAGGGACTAAAACATAAATTTATGGGGAAGATGAAATATAATATTGAACAATATTCATTGGATGGACATATTTTTTCCCTTTATTCCAATAGATCTAAATTATCCCATTATTTCAGCTACATTACACAAGAAAATCTTGGTTGTATTTCCAATTAAAAAAATATACAAGAGTGTCACTCCTCCTCCAAAATAAAAAGTCAAATAAACCATTCACTTCAAAATTAATCTCATTCCACATTTTATCAACAAAAATCAACCATTATGGATACAAATAATACCTCTAATAATCCAAGAAGCCTCAACTTTATCATAAATTCATCAATGTAATCGGGTTGGTTCAAACCAAAATGGAGTTTCTTAAACAAGATGTAATATCCGTCTTGGACGAATTTTATTTAATTTTCAAGATCCACGACATAATCTATTCTAAATACATGGTTATATAATAACATCAATATCCATAAAATAATGATATATTTTAATATTAATGAATTTATCTACACTTACATGAAATTTTATCTAACCGGTAACAGACATACCTTTTATGTGTACGACAAACAACCGGCACACAAAAAGATGACTATTTATTCTTACATTACCACATAGCATTGTAATAATAATGATTTAAATGGTATTTATATATGAAGAATGTGATATTTATAAAAAATATATAATTTAATAATGATTTTATATAACATTCCATCCAATATTGCATTTTGTGCAAATACAATAACATTGATTGGTGAATTGTAGACTACCGCCACCTCAAGGGGATGCAATTCATTCACGATATAACTAGAATGTATAAATTATTGTTCATATAAAAATATGAGACATAAATTAACTATATAAATGATAATTAATAAATAATAATCATTATGAAAATATAATATATCATTTTATTTATTAACCTTTTCAATCACTAAAAAGCTATAATGTTGGACATTGACATGAATTCTACTACATCCTTGACATGATGTGATTCTATATACATCATGAAAATTATAAATATAATTATATTAGATTACATAAAATGGTAATTATAATATAATGATCTTTATTTAGAGAAAAAATATTTCATACCTTTTTTTCATTATGATTATTGAGAAATGGGATAGTTACTAATGTGTGTGTACGACCCATCATCTCCATGATTGTATGATGGGTTTATTATTCCAAACCATTATTCATTATTGACTTTAAATTATAAATGAGGTGTTAATATGGTAATTATATCTGGATTAATAGTCTATATTTGTTTATATAATTACCCATTTTATAGTAGATTTGCTTCCAATGTAGTTTTTGACACCTAAACAGAATTTGGTCAAAACACCAAACATAAAATTAATTTTTTAACTTGTTGTATAAAAATTGTTATATGTTAAATATAAGTAATATTAAGAATAATTAATTTAATGAATCAAATAATTAAGTAACATATTTATATGATATAGGAATATAAAACACACAAGACATGTCATACTCAAGGTAAATGATTTCACCTTAATTTACACTGTAGTGTGACCTATTGGTTTTTATGAACCAACTAACTTTAATATGTCAATATAATACAGTATGATATGGTGCATCATGAATTTAAATATTATAGTTATATTATAAGTTTCATTTAATTTATAGGTAATTAGGATTCAAATGTTTCAAATTGGTACGGGACACATAGGAATGATGAAATATAATTTTTTCTTCAATAATTTATTAATGTCATTACAATAGTTTTTATATTCAGTATTTTTGATAAGCCTTGTGGTTACATTTCATCCACTAAGTCATTATTGATAAATCCATATTATTTATTCAATACATGTCTTATACATAGAATATTTCTTTTTCGGTGTGAAGAATACATTAGACTTGAAATAAAGGTTGGGTCCTAGACATTATATAGCCCCTCGATGCATTGATTGATTCAAAAGAGAAAAATATGTTGTGAAACTTATATGTGTTTCATTATGTAGTTTTAAAATTTCTAGAGGATAGATATTGAATTTAAAGGATTTTGTGTTCCTGATACACGATGTAAAATAATTATAAATTTCTATAATTTTGATTCAATTATTATTTATCCATCAAGTTTTTTGTCTCCATATACATGGAATAATTTTAATCACGGTTAAATGATTAAATGGAATGTGATTCATCTTTTTACATGACATGTTGATTTTTCCATATCAAGTTATTTTAATGGAATGTGATTAAATTTATTTAATTTTCCATATTTTATATGAATTCATTTATTATTTTATTAACTAAATGTCATGTTTATTATTTAATTGGAATTTAATATTGAATATTCACATATATAGATAATTAATTTTGATATATATTACCCTTATAATGATTTTGAGCTCACAATTTTTTTATTTCCATTCCCCTAGATCGCTTGATGTGATCATTGTAACGAACCAGCCCGGGTACCCTGGTAACCCGATAACCAAGCCGGCCCTGACATAGCCCGAAGGGCATTCCGGATCCCCACGGGTCGACGACTAGCACTTGGAATCTTACAACATTCAAGTGGTAACAATTTTTTCAAAAGAATGCGGAAGAAAAATAAAACAATGCAGTATGCATAACATAAGAAAATCCACTTGGAGTGATGTACCATAAAACAACATGACATATAAAGCCCAAAGTACAATAACCCAAGTACTAATGATGGAAAAAATAGCCCCAAGGTCCCCAAGGACACAACTCACCAAGAGAAAAACTCAACAACTAGATCCACCTCCATGAGATTCCTTCCCTTTGCACGAGCCTGGAAAAAAGAAGTCTACAAAAAACTGAAGGCAAAAGTAGGGTGTGAGCCTAAGCCCAATAGGATACCACCAAAGATTCCATAACAGATGCCAAAAATACATAATATGAAGAAAAGTTTTCAATTTTAAAATAAATAGGTTTGGTAACACAAGAGAATATATCAACAAACATACTATACATTTTCAATCATGATAATGTTGAGTCATGGAATAAAATTTTCATTTAATAAGACCTGAATCATAAGGGAATCAAAGAACATGAAACCTAACATAAACACATTATTATAATACATATATTTTTGGCCTAAAAAACTCATTTCCATAATATTGAAGGCATACTATGATGGTTATCAGAGTAGAATGAGTTCACTCCCCAAACTATTATAGTAGTCATGGTTCACTCCAAAAACTCTAAATGTGGTAAAAGTCCATAAGGAAATCTTGTTCACTCCCATATCCTATGTTTTCAAAATCCATAGACTTAAATCATTACCCAATTCAATTGATGACCATATAGGTTTCAACCATTAAATAATGAAAATAATAAGTATTTGTACCACAAGATCAAAAAAAATCATGATATCATAACCAATGAAAAAAATAAGTCTCATAAAAACTTATTACTATTATATCCTATTTAAAATATTTTGGTTTTATTTTTATTTCATCATTCAATATTTGTGTAACTATAGAAAATAAATAGTCTTGATAAGAATTTTATTTTTTATAAGAAATGGATGAGAAATAGGTATCAAATTTATATTCCCACCATAAACATAAACTCTCTAGGGAAATAATAATTATGATATATATGAATCATATACTTTTAAAATATTATGTAACTTCAAAGGATTTCATTATAAAATAATTTTTTTTAAGATAACATGGAATATTTATTGATGGAAATAATTTATCATTGAAAATAAATTTTTAAAACATAAATTTAATAAAATATTTTGGAATTAATTTTATTTGTAAATAGAATTGTATAATTATAATCTAAACATTAAAATTAATTTAAAACATTTCAGGACGAATTATATTATCCTCTTTAAAATAGATTTTTTATAACATAAATAATTTTGGAAGTCATTTTCAAAAACAAATTACATAAAATATAATAAATGGAGATTTAAAAATAATTTAAAACACTTATTAGGGATAATATTCATTCTTATTTGAAAAAACACTTTTAAAAATGAAAATAAATTTTAAAATACATTTATTTCGAAATATCCTTGAATACAAATACAATACATTTGAAAATAATTTACAATATTTCTTGAGTAAAATATCCATTCCATTATGAAAATTAGATTTTAAAAATAATTCATAAAACTGTTGGAAATCCATTTATTTGAAATAAATGTTGAAACATATAAATAAATATTTTTCACAATTATTTGGTCATTATGGTGTAAAATAATGTTTCTTCCTAACAAATAAAAATCATGATTCCTTTAATATTTTTTGTAAAATCCATCTAAGAAATTTTTGGAAGATTAAGAGAATATTCATTTAATATTTTAAAATTATAAATCATGGTTATAAACTTCATTAATAAATAATTTGAATAATTATAAAAACATTTTTGAAATCATATTTTGAAATGATATTTTTAGAAGACAATTTTTTTCGGACGAAAAAGATAAATAAATCTGTTTTATTATAATATTATTGATCTCATTAATATAAAAATGTTGGAAAATTAAGGGACAACATAAATGCTCATTACATAAAACAATGAGAGAAAAAAATCACGTGTTTCTTGAGAGTAATGTATTAATATTTCATCATTAGTTTCATAATAAAAATAATCTGAATAAATGTTGAGACTATAACAACATAATCATACAACTTTAAAAACATTGAATTGAAATAACACAAAAAATAACGTTAAATGAAAAATAGAATATTATTAAAAGTAGAATACTAATTAAAGTTCATTGTGTTGCATTTGTTGTCAATGAGGTATGTTGTTGTGAAGGAATGGATGGATGTCAAGGAGTTTCAATATGTGAATGACAAAGGATGTGATGGTGTTGGTGATGAATGTAGAATGGCCAAAGAACTAAGATGCATGTCACTTAGGATATTCACTTAGTGACATTGGAGGAAATGGTTGAAACATTCTCATACTATATTAGACGATTGTAGAACCAATCTTAATGTTTCAATACTTGTATCAAGGTGATACTAAGTGACAACACTTGAAGAATGAATGATTATGGAGCATCATTACATCCGATGATTGTTGAGCTGATCTTTAAGTTCCAAGAACTTGTATCAAGAGGATACAATGTCACACCATTGTTTTAAGACCATGCATTGTCATAACAATGCATGAGGAGATGAAAATGATCCATCAACAATCACTGAGTGGATGAAGTGGTGTTAATGAAGTCCATGCACTATTACTTAGTGGATGTGAATTTGAAGATGTTCCAATTTGATCTTTGATTGGATCATTGAAGAAATTTGATGAGTTCTAGTGAAGAAGAATGGAGGAATTCTTAAGAAGAAGAAGGATGGAGATGATAAGAAGAAGATTTGTGGCTTGGCATATTACATTTGGTTAACATTGTTTTTACACAAAGTCCTAACTATTACATAAGCAAAAAATATGCCAATCTCAAGGGCCAGCCTTAAGGGTTCAACCCAAGGCTCTTGTGGGACTCAAGGTCACCATTCCCATGGGGATCCCTTGGGGCCAGCCCGAGAGGCCGGGGGCCGTGTATAAGCCCCGGGGCCATGCAGGGGTGTCAAGCCTGCGGAGCGTGGGCGCCGAAGTGCGTGCCCGAGTGTGAATAGCGGGCGCATAGAGTGCCCGCGAGAGGTAGAGGGGGGCCGCAAGAACGTGCCCGTATAGAGAACATGGTGCGGGGCTTCACCGTGGAGGGGGAATTTCAATTGTGGGTTGGCAGGGAGCGGGTAGTTCATAAACGTGTAAATTTCGCGGCCCATTTCGATGTGGGACGAAAAATTTCGTCGCGGAATATATCTGAGACGTCCAAGCGATCCCGCCTCTAATCTAAGATGCTCATCTAATCTCGCGCACCGCGATCTAATCCAGACTATTGGGGGCCATTTATTCGCCAATCCAATGGCTAAGGGAGTTGTCTTTAACCTCGAGCAATACCGAGGCCACCCGCATCCTTGATGTGTACCAGGCGCCTCCCCGTGAACTGAAGTCGAGCCTTCGGCCACCTCCGATCGAAGTAAAGGCTCCATCCTGTTCATCTGGACACACTGAACACGACCATGCATAAAAATGACCATGCATGTAACGTAGTGAAGAATTCGGCTGAGGCCGAGGAAAACAGAGTTCCCAAGGCCGTGCCACATCGCTCATATTCTTAAACAAAGCCATGCATGCATTTGCATGCTCTTGCACGTGAAAGAAACTGAAGAAGAAGGAAACACACGGAGAACAGAAAAGAAATACGTGATTTGCGGCTTGCGTTCAAAGATTTTTAAAGAGCCAAAAATCTCGGTGGTTCAATGATTTATATCCCGCAGATGTTTTGAGGATTCCTCTACCTATAAAAGGATCACCCAAGACACATGATTTCTTACTGAAAATTTTGTTGAAAACCTGGAGTCCCGTGAGAGCACCCTTATGCCTCGCGAAGAAGAAGCCCCACGCAACCCACTTGTGCGGATGAAGTTCTCGGGGCCACCTGAGGTCCCGAAGGAGTCCCATGTGTGCCTCCCTTGCGCGACAGTAAGAACCCGAGGCTGCGTTCTTGCGCGCCCGTGGTTGATTCCCTCTCTGCCTGCACACCTGCGCGACAAGAGGAAGGAGCCCGCGGTGTTGCACCTTGCACACTCGAGGGCTTATGCGGGTGATGCACTTATGCACCCCGCGGCCAGGGAACACTTGCACGACATCCCCTTGCACCGAGACCTTGTGCACCTCCTTTGAAGGACAAGGGAGTTCGGGTGTGTGCAAGAAGAAGCCAAGAAGGTCCTAGCCACATTTCCCCTTGTGTGTGTGCTAAGTGCAAGGAAGGCTTGCACCTTGTGTGTGTGTAAAGTGAAGACACCCTACGGGTGGTATAAGTTCAAATGAACAAGAGGTTGTAGCCTTGGGTGTGTGCAAGAATAGAAGGGAGGCCAAGCTCACTTGTGTGAAAAATTGAATGAAGTGTGTACAAAGAGACATGAAGGCCGAACCTAGGTGTGTGAAAAGTGTACACATTTAGAAGAATAAGGAAGAGGACATGCACACTAAATTATAACACACTTTTAAGTGTGTGGACAAAAAGAACAAATTGTGTGAAGTGACAAAGGTGTGTGCGCTTAAGGAGAAATTACACTCTTTGAGTGTTTATCACACCAAGGAATAGAAGAAGGGGAGTTCATGCTTTCATGCATGCACGTGAACACGTGAACAAGATCAAATCTGGTTGTCTGCATCTGAGTTGACCAAGACCGAAAGTTCTTGATGATTATTGAGAAGCCATGCAGTCAGTGCATGAGGAAGAAGAGTTGCCATGCACTCAGTGCATGAAGTTGATGTGAATTTAGAATGAAGCCAGACTGAAGATAAAGAAATCGGTTGTCTGAGTTTTCAGTAGGTTGAGAAGAGCCTGATCAACTGAAGTAATCAGAAGTTTTGAGCAAGACCAATAGACCATGTTAGAGGCTGTTGAAGACTCTTGAAGAGAGAGGCCAGGTCATCCTGAGAAGAATGAGATAAAGCCTGAGCAAGACGAGAAGACCTGATCAACTCATGTGATCAGAGGAAGAGAGCAAGGCCAGCAGTCTTTATCCCAGACTGCTGAATATACTTGAAGAAGCATAAAGTGAAGAAGAGCTACTCGTGTGACTCAATGAGCCAGGAGAAGCCCCTTGTGAGACTCAGGGTGGAAGAAGTCTTCAGTGGGATTCTGAAGCAGGGCAGTGGGACTCTGGTAACACTGTGGGACACAGTATAAAGACCCTCCTGTGGGACTCATGAGATATAGAATGGGACTCTGTATCGACCATTGTAATTTTAACAGTTTATATTGGAGAAACCATGTTGGGGTGTATAACCAACATAGAAAGGACGTAGGCCTTTGGTGCCGAACCTTGTAAATCCTTGTGTCCAGTGACTTTACATTTACTGCATCATTCGAGGAAAGGTGAGAGATACAAGAAGAGTAGATTGAGGCTTTAACTAGTCATAGAGGTTTAATTGATAAGAATCAATTAGTAAAAAGTTTTTAGGGGATCACAGATTCACCCCCTCCCCCTCTCAGTGATTTACACTGATTTGGGCAGTTCAATTGGTATCAGAGGGAGGTTACCTCTAAAAGATACAAGGGAGTCTTTATGAAGTTCAGATTTGAGGAAGTGAGTGAATGCCCTCAAATGGAGATATCTGCCAAGACTCTGAAAAACAGGAAGAAGAAACAGGCAAAGAAGATGAATAAAGCCTGTCCTAGCTGTGATGAAGTTGGAACAATGAATGATCTTCAAAATGCACTCAAATATCTTCAGAAGACAGTCCCCAAGGATGTGGAAATGTGTATTACTACAGGCATCCTTGATCTTCAACATGAAAAATTACAGCTAGAAGAAGAATCCAATTCTATGGAAGATCAATTGGCAAAAAGGGTTGGCATAACCAAAAGTCTCAGAAAGATGGTGAAGGATAAGGATGAAACATTTTCTCTTTGCAATGATAGGTATGAAGGTACTTGTGATGAATTAAAAAGAATCCTTTCTGAGAAAGAAATATTAAAACAATGGTCAAAGAAGTTTTCCATCCACTAGAAAAATTGCACAGAGTTTCAATTATTGTCAAAGATGCTCAACTAGAAGAGAAAGTCAAAAGGGTGAAGGAGCTGGACAATTCATTGCAAGAAATGAAGAAAGTGCATGAAGACTAGATGAAACAGATGGAAGAAAATTGGGAAGGAAGGGTAAGAACTATTGTGGATGAGAAGAACACCCTCAACATGAAATGCTTATAACTAGAGGTGACATTGAAAAATCTGCAATCACCCAAAGCTGAAACCTACCAGTTAGCTGATAGAAGAAATGTTGCTACACAAGTATTCATTGAGAAGGATGATTCTAAAATAAATACATCTTCTAATGAAAGGGAAACATCTTCTAAAAACAAGGTTCCATCCATACCCTCATGTACTCATGCTTCTAAATGTGTTTCCACAAAAATTTCAGGATGGAAGAGTAATTCTGATCATGTATGGATGAAGAAGATGAAGAAAGAGAGCTCTCCTGATACAACACAGCAATTCAAGAAAACTGCCCAGTAATCAGAAGGACTGAAGAGGTCAAGATTTGCGGGTCATTGTTGGTTTTTTAATAAGAATGGGCATTGTGCAAAGGATTGTTGGTACAATCCACTGAATGTCAAAGCACAAAGCAAGCCCATGCCAAGGGGGAGCAAGAAAGAGGAAAAGAGGAAACATCCACAGGTCTAGAGACATCTGTTTAATGAAAATAGATTTTGATTGCTTGATAACATCTGGGATGTTTGCAAAAGTGGTCAAAAAGATACATGTCAATCTCCAACTATATCCAGAGCTCAAAAGAAGAAATGATCATAGAACCTGGCTAAGAAAGAATCCTTGGGAAGCAAGTAGAAGAAAGGTGAAAAAGATCCCAATGAGATTTTGTCAAAGTAAGAGAAGTCCTTGGATTAGAAATCCAAGAAGGGTGATGCATCCAAAAGGACCACCAAGAATAAAACATTCTTATACTGTGGAAGGAAAGGAAATGTCATGGATCTTTGTAAATAATCCATGAAATTCAATAGAGGCAGACTGGACTCAAACAGACAATCAATCCAGATGAAACAGAAGGGATTGGTTTAAAACAAGTTTCCTAAGAAAGGTAGCTTGAAAGCATCAAAGGAACCCTGTGGAATATCCATAACTGAGGCCACACTTCCATGTGACTTAATAGTCATATGGACAAATCAGTTGCAAATTGCCAAAGATCTGCAAAGAGATGAAGATGAAGTTCTGACAATTGCTAAGGAAAAAGGGAAGAAAAAGATTTCACATGAAGATGTATTGAGATCCAAACCAGCACAAACATCATTGAGGATCAAATGTGAAAGTGTGAATAATGGTGAAAATGGGACATCTCGGTTGAGAGAATCTTCTCAACCTTGTTGTTCATATTGATGAACCAAGGAGGTTCCATCTTATTCCATTATACATCTGGTATTTACATGTGCTAACATTACAGGGAATTGAAGATGATGATCATTTTCATCTGGAGAGTGGTTTGGACAGAATGGAGTGCACCCCTTGAGGGGGAGCCAATCTGTAGAAGATGGGATTATGACATTTAATACCATCTTGAGAAAAGTGAAGTATTCTAATCATACTTTCATCCCTTGTTTATTAATTGTATTCATCATGAAAATTAAGGGGAAGTATTGATTGAAGACAAATGGTTGAAAGGGGGAGCTTTATCTTTGCACCTGAACTTTCTGATGTGTTTGGTGAAGTATGTGCAGGATTTAGCAATTCATTGATATATCTGAAAAATTTCAAACCCTTGAAGCATGATCTCACATGTACAGTGAATGCTGGACAACATTGAGTTCCATGGTTACATCACTCTTGTTTTATACACCGGGTTAGCCCATGTAGACTTATATTTGATTTTCTAAAGTTTCATTGCTAAAGAGAACATGTGACATCATCCCTCCCTAAGTGTTTTTCAAGAAAATACTTTATAAAGGGAATAGGTGATTTTTGATGAGAACCACACTACATCTTTTAATTTGATTGCCAATAAGGGGGAGAAAATATTGGCACACTTATTGACACATTCATATGTGCAGGAATAGTATATTGACAACAAATACAAAGGGGGAGATTGAAGTGCACTGTGTTGCATTTGTTGTCAATGAGGAATGTTTTTGTCAAGGAATGGATGGATGTCAAGGAGTTTCAATATGTGAATGACAAAGGATGTGATGGTGTTGGTGATGAATGGAGAATGGCCAAGGAACTAAGATGCATGTCACTTAGGAGATTCACTTAGTGACACTGGAGGAAATGGTTGAAACATTCTCATACTATATCAGACGATTGTATAACTAATCTTAATGTTTCAATACTTGTATCAAGGTGATACTAAGTGACAACACTTGAAGAATGAATGATGATGGAGCATCATTACATCAGACTATTGTTGATATGATCTTTAAGTTCCAAGAACTTGTATCAAGAGGATACAATGTCACACCATTGTTTGAAGACCATGCATTGTCATAACAATGCATGAGGAGATAAAAATTATCCATCCACAATAACTGAGTGGATGAAGTGGTGTTAAAGAAGTCCATGCACTATTACTCAGTGGATGTGAATTTGAAGATGTTCCAATTTGATCTCTGATTGGATCATTGAAGAATTTTGATGAGTTCTAGTGAAGAAGAATGGAGGAATTCTTAAGAAGAAGAAGGATGGAGATGAGAAGAAGAATATTTGTGTCTTCGCATATTACATTTGGTTAACATTGTTTTTACACGAAGTCCTAACTATTACATAAGAAAAAAATATGCCAATCTCAAGGGCCAACCTTAAGGGTTCAACCCAAGTCTCTTGTGGGACTCAAGGTCACCACGCCCATGGGGAATCCCTTGGGGCCAGCCCGAGAGGCCGGGGGGGGGCATGTATATGCCCCAGGGCCACGAAGTGGAGTCAAGCCTGCGGAGCGTGGGCACCAGAGCGCGCGCCTGAGAGTGAATAGTTGGCGCATAGCGTGCCCGCGAGAGGTAGAGGGGGGCCGCAAGAGCACGCCCGTAGATAGAACACGGTGTGGGGCGGCATCTTGGAGGGGGAAGTTCAATTGTGGGTTGGAAGGGAGAGGATAGTTCTTAAACCGAGGAAATTCTGCGGCCCATTTCGATGTGGGAAAAAAAATTCGCCGCGGAATAGATCTGAGTCGTCCAAACGATCCCGCGTCTAATCCGAGCTGATCATCTAATCTCACGCGCCGTGATCTAATCTAGACCGTTGGGGGTCATTTATTCGCCAATCCAACGGCTGAGGGAGTTGTCTTCAACCTCGAGCCATGCTGAGGCCACCCACGTCCTCGCTGTGTACCAGGCGCCTCCCCGTGCACTGAAGTCGAGCCTCTGGCCACCTCCGATCGAATTAAAGGCTCCATCATGTTCGTCTGGACACACTGAACACGACCATGCATAAAAATTACCATGCATGTAACGTAGTGAAGAATTAGGCTAAGGCCGAGGCAAACAGAGTTTCCAATGTCATGCCACATCGCTCGTATGCTTAAACGATGCCATGCATGCATTCGTACGCTCTTGCACGTGAAGGAAACCGAAGAAGATGGAAACCCGCGGAGAAAAGAAAAGAAAAACGTGATTTTCGGCTTGCGTTCAAAGATTTTTAAAGAGCCAAAAATCTCGGTGGTTCAAAGATTTATATCCCGCGAAGAATAAGCCCCGCACAACCCACTTGTGCGGCTGAAGTTCTCGAGGCCACCCGAGGTCTCAAAGGAGTCCCCTGCGCGCCTCCCTTGCCCGAAAGGAAGAACCCGAGGCCGCATTCTTGTGCGCCCGTGGTTGATTCCCTCTATTCCTGCACACTTGCGCGGCAGGAGGAAGGAGCCCGCGGTGTTGCACCTTGCACACTCGAGGGCTTGCGCGGGTGTTGCACTTGCACACCCCGCGACCAGGGCACACTTGTGCGGTAGCCCTTTGCACCGAGACCTTGCACGCCTCCTTTGAAGGACAAGAATGTTCGTGTGTGTGCAAGAAGAAGCCAAGAAGTCCGTAGCCACATTTCCCCTTGTGTGTGTGCTATGTGCAAGGAAGGCTTGCACCTTGTGTGTGTTCAAAGTGAAGACACACTACAGGTGGTATAAGTGCAAATGAACAAGAGGTTGTAGCCTTGGGTGTGTGCAAGAAGAGAGGGAGGCAAATCTCATTTGTGTGAAAAATTGAATGAAGTGTGTACAAAGAGACATGAAGGTCGAACCTATGTTTGTGAAAAGTGTACACATTTAGAAGAAGAAGGAATAGGACTTCCAAACTAAAGTATAACAATCTTTTATGTGTGTGGAAAAAAAGAACAAATTGTGTGAAGTGACGAAGGTGTGTGTGCTTAAGGAGAAATTACACTCTTTGAGTGTTTATCACACCAAGGAATAGAATAAGGGGAGTGCATACTTGCATGCATGCTCGTGCACATGTGAACATGCTCAAATATGGTTGTGTGAATCTGAGTTGACCAAGACCGGAAGTTCGTGAAGATTATTGAGAAGCCATGTAGTCAGTGCATGAGGAAGAAGAGTTTCCATGAACTCAGTGCATGAAGTTGATGTGAAGTTAGACTGAAGCCAGACTGAAGATAAAGAAATCAGTTTTCTGAGTTTTCAGTAGGTTGAGAAGCGCCTGATCAACTGAAGTGATCAAAAGTTTTGAGCAAGACCAATAGACCTTGTCAGAGGCTGTTGAATACTCTTGAAGAGAGAGGTCATGTCATCCTGAGAAGAATGAGATAAAGCCTGATAAAGAGGAGTAGACCTGATCAACTCATGTGATCAGAGGAAGATAGCAAGGCCAACAGTCTTTATCCCAGACTGCTGAAGATACTTTAAGAAGCTTAAAGTGAAGAAGAGCTACTCGTGTAATTCGAGGAGCCAGGAGAAGCCCCCTGTGAGACTCAGGGTGGAAGAAGTCTTTAGTGGGATTCTGAAGCAGGCCAGTGGGACTCTGGTAACACTCTGGGACACAGTATAAAGACCCTCCTGTGGGACTCAGGAGAGATACAGTGGGACTCTGTATCGACCATTGTAATTTTAACAGGTTATAATGGAGAAACCATGTTGGGGTGTATAACCAACATGGAAAGGACGTAGGCATTTGGTGTCGAACCTTGTAAATCCTTGTGTCCAGTGCCTTTACATTTACTGCATCATTCGAGAAAAGGTGAGATTTACAAGAAGAATGGATCGAGGCTTTAACCAGTCATAGAGGTTTAATTGATAAGAATCAATTAGTAAAAAGTTTTTAAGGGATCACTGATTCACCCCCTCCCCCTCTCAGAGATTCACACTGGTCTGGGCACTTCACTGATGATATAAACATTCAAAGGGGATGTATATATGTGACATCCCTCCCCCACCAATGGGACTATAAAAAGGAGGAAAGACGTTACTAGGACCATTTTAACCTCTTCAATATCTAATTTTCTTGAAATAAATTTTGATGGATTCCTAAATAATTGGAATATTACTTTCCCATTGATGTTAGAAAGATGAAAATGATAACTATAAAAAATATCTACATAATACATGATTAAAAAATACAACTAAAAAAACCACAATAATATTTGAGTAAAAAGTTGTATCTAAGTGACATAACCAATGGACTCGAAATAAAAAAACCAACGACACCATGAAATCCAAATAGAAACTCCCAACCAACTCCAACAACCAACTCAACAAGCCATTCTACAGTATCATGAAGAGTCACTAAAGAATTGAGATTCCATTCCATTACTAGTATCGCTAATGATTTCATCATAAATGAATAGTAGTTCCTATGAAGAGGGTGATAATAAACACATAATGATTTCACTAATGACATCAAAAATAATTACACTATGACTAAAAATTATAGAACATTTAAATAAAACAATTTTAAAAAAATTATGGATTTTTATTAATTCTAAAGTCATATTCCAAATTAAAATGATTTTCCAAGAATGTAAAAAAAAATACAATAAATCCATTCTGAAATATATTTGGAATACCCATTCAATTATTTCATAAATCATCACACGAATGCCCTGATGGAATTTTCATACTCATAATTGGTCTCTCGTCGAACTACCTAGTCCTCATCGGGTAAAACATTTTATGCTCCCAAATAGAAGAATCCCATTAAACACGACCAAGTTTAATAAAAATGAACTCATTCCAACCATGTACTCTAAATAAAATTTCAAACTAACCATTAGAATCATTTTCAATGATTAATTTCTTTTACTAAAAACATTTTTACAAACATTTTCCATGAAAAAAATCAAAACAATAATTTTGAAGATCAGAATTTTAAATTATCATCTGTGTGGGTTTTCAAAAATAACCAAATAAATACCAACATTTCAATAATCCATAAATAAATATATTCCATATTAATAATAAATATATACATTTAAATAAAATCCATGAAACAGATAATATCAACCAAATCCTTTATGTTCTAATCTTGTGAATGCGAGAGATAAGACACCTACCTCAGTAATATTGGTCAAATTGAATAATTTTAACACAATTACATAGATATGATGGAAAGAAACCTTTCCATCCATATATAAAACCATTAAATATACAATTCCAACCAAGGAATATTGATATATCAACAATATATTATATCTTTGGATATAGAAATGGGAAGGATAAGAGATCATTAATGAACAAAATAGATCGAGAACTTACTAATGAATCTATAAAACCAATGGATTACCAATATATATATCTTGATCCATGATCGAATTGAATATCCTATATATACAATAGAATAAATAGAAATAATTATTAAAAATGATTATCAAATTAAAATTGGTCATAGGAATTAAACCATTATGGATCTACAAATTTCATATTTGAAAATGCACACTGCATGGTTAGGTCGGATAGTTTGGAAATCCATTGAACAACTTTGCTGTTAAAGCTAAGAAAAACCCCATGTGGTGGGTAGTCATGGTTATAAAAATTTTGATCCAACAATGAATGAATTAAAATATTATGTAATCCATCAAATTATATTCTCACATTGTTAGAAAGATCATGCACTGCATAATAAAAATTTGGTAAGACAAATGATTGTTGGCTCACAAGGTTTCTCCTGAGAACACACAATGTTTGGAAAAAACATGGACTTTCACATGGCCCACTATTTTTTAACTTCATGGTTTCTGGAAGGGGTTTCATGTTTTATACTAACATTACTAAAACATTGCTCCTCCAAATAAACCTCCACCATTTTTCAAAACCCCTTGAAACCACCCAAAATTCATCATAATAATTATATATATATATGAAATACATAAATAAAGGGTAATGTACATGAATCCAAGGGTGATATATTATCCCCACTATTGACCTTTCTGTACTCAAAAACCAGATATACCATATTGTCCCGACATAGGTTAGGCCATTGTTAAACTATTTCCCATTCATGCACCAATGTTTATTACAAAATCCGACCGTATTGACCTAAAACCACCCTAGACATATGTTTTTTCCATGTTAGACATCCTCTTTCCAATCCATGATCTATACCATCATATGAAATGACATTGCCTAAAAAATAGGTCAATTTGATCCCATAAAATCACATAGATAAGATCAATTTGATTCTTTATCAATTAAGATGCAAGAAACACATTATGCATTGGATTGGAACATTTTTGGAAATCAAAATGATATTCCACATCAACATTAAGTTGTGGTATCAAAAAACTAAACTCAATTACTCAATCCAAAAATATGTACTCTATCATTTATATTTACAATTAAGTATATCCATTCATTTTCTGAAGATAATAAATGATCTTAACAAAGTAAATTCTATGGGAATATTGTATGTATTTACAAAATTGAGTTTAAACCCTAGGGTATTTATAAGGTACAATCGAGACTCAAATTCCACACCTATTTATAAATATTGAATATAGATTTTTTAGACTCTTTAACCACTTTTTTATCAAAAAAAAATTTCTGCCTTTTAAAAAAACACAATTACCCATAGGGATTCTTTTTTCCTTACCATTTTGGGAAAACATGTCACAAACCCCATGGTTATCTTATCACACATCCTTATAAGAAATAGTAAGTTTCACAACATGCCAGATAATTATTTGTCTTTCTCCTTGTCTTACTGTAATTTTAGGGATCTTAAAATAAAATCTTCCACCCCCCTTTTCATTCCATCCCACGATAACTATTCTTTAAACACATTACACAAATTTTGAATGTTTGAAAGGAAAAATTATTTTCAATGAAGTTAAGCAATATATTTTTCTTGAAAAATAAAATATACCATGATACTATATCTAGAACACAAAATTACAATCTAATAGAGGATCCATACATCAATGTTACCCCAAAAATTGTGTTTTGTCCTTGTAGAAACACATTTAGGATAAAAATATATGAGCCTATTTTATATACTAATCCAAATAATGAAAAGAAACATAGATTCAAACTACAACATCACCATATTTTTTACAATACTAGTATATTCGTAATATGAAAAAAATTAGCAACCACATAACTATTCATTATTTATCAAATTGATTATACAAAATCCTATTTAATTCATTTACCACAAAATTTCCATTAATCTTTGTAAACATAAAGAATATGTTAAAACATTGAAGGTATTTCATCCAAATTCTATACTTTATATTCAAATATCATTATTATAAAATGTGTTTAAAAACCTTATGAGCTCTAAACTTAATAAATTTTTCACAAAAAAGATAATGATTTCCAGACATCGAAGAATGAACTACAGAAGCCAATTCAAAATTGTTAGTTGGGTAAATATTTTCATTAATACATAACATCAATGATCTATGTGTAATAACATAATCCTAATATGGGAGAACATATCCCAACCACAATCCTAATTCATCACAATAGAATATATACTCATATCATGACAATGGAAATTAGAGAATTGGGGTCGATGTAAGTCTAACATTATTCTCTTTAATGTAGTTCATACATTACTGATTATCTTTTAATGGAAATCCATTCTGAATCAATTTTATCCTTGGGTATTTAAAATGTGAACATTTACATAAAATATATCTCTTGTATCCTGCAAAGATAAAGTGAATATAAGTATCAAATAAATTTATTTATTGGTTTCCAAGAGATAATGACTTATATATTTTCTAGATATATTGAAAAAAATATTTTCATAAACAAATGTCTAAGGAAATAGATTTTTTTAACTTAAAAACAACACTTTGATAACATGGAATACAAACAATTTTCCAACACGATACCCAAGACCACATTAATATTTTTCTCATGATCCAATATTGTCCAAGAATAAACTTGTTACCTACCATAAACACTAGTAAAATAGAATCTAGATGCCTTTAAAATAAATAATCCTAAAATTCCATATATAATGCAGGTAAATTTATAAGATCAAAATTAAAAACAATTAAAGTATAAGATATGGTTAATCAATATAAAGTCTATGATTTTCATTTTCCTTCTTCACAAAATGAACCAATGCTACCCATATAGACACAATTTAATAGGTTAATAATTTACATTGAAACTCAAACAAATAATATGTTAATTACCTCAATTGTATTTGTTCTAAATGATATGATGTAAGGAAGGGAGGGATGGTAACCTTTAGATGATATATTTTAATATCCACCATTCTTTCTGGTGGAAACCTTGAAGAATTTTTCGAAAAAAACATCAAAGAACTGATTAACAAAGATTGCAAAATATCTAATACTAATATCATTTACATATTCAAATTAAAATTATATTAAATGGAAACAGATAGTTACAACCATCAGTACCAAGTGTCCATATGTTCATTCATACACTAACAAATGTAATTTTAATAGATTCCTAACATCATAGTAACATATGAAACTAACCTTACATTCATAAAAATTACTATGTACATCGATGTTTTCTAACCAATCTATTCCAAAAATAAATTCACTGACTTCCATATATACTATATAATAATCCCATACCAACTACATCCAATTAATGGTTATCGAACATAATGCATTTTTCAATTATCAAAACACTTATTATCACAATGGTGTCTAGATTTTTTTTTTAAAAAATGTATCATCTCAACATGTAAACCCTCTAAAAAAACCACACGAGAAGTAATAAATTAATGAGAGGGTTACCAATCAATCAAGTCAATCATAAGGGTTGAATTCAAAAGAATCACACCACACACTAACAAAAGTTCTGACTGATCATCTATTTTCACTTTCTCAGCTATATATAATTTTTTACTTGCTTGACCATCCTATTTTTAACCTATTGTCATTTCTCTATATGGGGATTCATGTTATTCCTAGAATCACAATGGATTTCTTGGTTTTTATAATGAAATCTATTCTAATATAATCATACCATCGAAGCATGTGATTCTTGAGAAGCAAGATATCTGTCTCCCTTACATGACCTTGGAGGATTGTGATAATAGAACTGAACATGTCCTATATGGTAGAAATTGTTACCTTATATTAATGGTTTAAAACAATCTTTCTTCATATGATTGAAAAAACACATAAAAAGTATCTTGAAATACACATTGGTCAAGGATTCAAGTAGAATAATCCCATAGTATGATTCAGAGATACATCCATGAGAATAGTTTTCCCACCTCCACATATTCCCCTCATTAGTGTTCCAGCAATTTTCTATAGAAAAAAAATACTCTTTGTCAATTTTTTTTTTGGATTTACCACATTTTTATGTTAACCATCATTTCATAATTCATTATACAAAGCATGAAAATATTGAAACGAATTTATAGTTTCAACCCCGAATCAAAAAAGTTTCGTTCAAATAAGAAATATAAGATAATTTATTATTAATACTGGACTAAATTATTATTTTTAGCCACATATTCTGTTAGAGATATATTCTCCAACTTCAAACTAAATTATATCATTGATCTCAAAATTCTAAACATGTGACGATATAATTGATTTTTAAACAATTATTTAAAATACTTATAATCAATAGAATGTTCTAATTTATCTTGAACATATAAATCTCACCATTTGTGGGATAGATCCTATATGATATAAAGTTTCATATTCACTTTCAACTTATATTGTGTGCCAGTGAAATCAATGATTCAATTCATCTTATTTAGTAACACTTCTTGTTTTTATTGCTCGGAATTTCCTAGAAATATGGGTGGATTCTGCTTTGGAATTGAAATGGATGATCCAATTTCCTTGGTTCCTCCATATTTTTCCCTCCATCAATCGAATAATTTGTATGGAAAATACTCTAGACCAACTATTTGTCCACCTATGGCTTCGGTGGAACAACATTTATTGCAACCACTTAATGTTGTTTTATACTACACCTACCCAGTTCCAGTCTCTATATTCATAATAACATCCATTTATTCTAACATAGTACAAACTAAAATCTGTGATATTTCAAATTTACATTGTAATAAGTTCCATATTCCTCGATATCAATTATAAACAATTTAAACCATTTTCAAAATTCCACCATCATGCATGTTAAAAATCTCATATATTAAAAACATTATAAACAATATTAAAAAATATATTAACATTTCCTTAAATAATTTACTCAATAATGAATAATATAGTTATAGTGGGAAGTCATACTTTGAATTCAAGTATGTAATTATTATCACCCAACCCTATGTAGATAAGTGGATCACATATATGTTTATAACATCTCGCGGATAGATGAAATTATTAAAATTTACACTTAGGGATCTATAAAACTAAAACCATTTGAGATATCTATTCCCCATTCATTGGATTGTGAAGAGGCAGAAGGATGTTACTATGCCTTAGGTGACATCCCCAATACACCAAAGGCATGAAATAAATTCTATGGGTCTCATAAATAGTTAGGAAATTATTATTCCATTTATAATAAATTTACCAAACCATGAAAACGAGAACAATAAAAGCTAAATATTAAGCATGAGTACAAAATACAACTGAAACGCAATGAAATCTAACCACAACCTTATCCAAATATAAATAAGAACCTATGTGACATATCCAAAGGAGTCTAAATACTAAAAAAACTCAATGACACGAAGTCAACCATCCAGAAACTCCCCACACGCTCAATTCCCCATCTCAACAATACACAGTGATATTATCATAAATAATCACTAAATAGTTCATATAATTTTTTTTATCATGTCCAAATTGATTTAATCATCAAATGAAGAATATTTCCAATTAAGTGGTGGAGGATAAAATCAGTATGATTTACCTAATGACTTCCCATATCACATTAGAAGGAATGGACATGTTATAAATTTATATACATTTTTTAAAAATAAAGTGGTTAATATCATAAAAAAATCAGGATTCCAGACCAAATTTTATTTCTATGGAATTAAATAAATAATGTATTTTAAATGTGTCATAAATTTGTTTATCATTCCAAATAAATGAATAAACATATAATGACACTCATGTAGAGGTGAGAGTTCCATAATCAAGATCACTATCTCTTCGATCTTCCAAGTGTTCACATGATAACCAATACCGAGTACCATAATGACACACATTTCTCTATAGGGTACCATCTAATGAAAATGTACTCACCCCAATTTTTTTTAAAAAAAATTCCAAAATAACAATGACCATTAATTTCAATATAAAACATGTAGTGAATAAATATCTAAAAAAATATTCCATGTGAAGAAAAAATACTATAATTTTAAAATCACTATTTTAAAACTAACATCAATGAGGGTTTTCCACCAAACAATCCAATTCACACCATTTCAAAAAACTGTCACTAAAGATGTCTTACATAAATAATTACACAACAAATTTGAAATAAATGTCTATAAAACAATTATATCAACTGAATACATCATGTTCTAATCAATTGTATTCGAGGGAGAAGCCACCTATCTCACAAACGTTGTAGAAACAAAAGAATGTTAAAAGAGATTCTCTAAATCCATTCGTTAAAAACATATCATTATATTGATCTAATGATAAACATCACAATTTACAACATGGATCATAAATATATACATATTATATTATATATATTGTTCTGGAAAAAATATGTAGTAGAGATCAATGATGAAAGACCCTGAAAAAGAATATACAAATGAATCTGGATCACCAATGAAATATAAAACCGTAAGCTTACTCACAACTGAAATTGACTTTCCTCTATAGCCTTGAGAGAAATATTATCTCATAATTATGAAATTTTTGGAATTTAATTGGGGATAAGGAGTTATATAGAGTAATATCCACCGTTTTTTTATTTAAAACTTTACACTGTATGATTTGGCCACACAGTTTAGAAAAATGTTCAACAATAGTACTACTGATTCTATCTTTGAGAACCACCATGTATGGATGGTTAACACAATTATGCAAACCATGAACTAACTAGCCATGAATTATGGATTTAATCCATCCCTCGTAATATCAGATTACACTCTTATAATAACTATGCATGACCATTTCATGAGGTAATGTAAAATATGATTTTAGGATCATATGGTCTATTTTAAGAAACAACACATTTTTCCAAACCGTTAACCGACAATATTCATTCCAACTAACCTCTATATTCCTTTTCATTGATTTTTTGGTTGTGTTTATGGGAATCTACAAACTATTCTAAACATTTTCATATCCATAAAAGCCTCTAGTAAGTTTAAAATCCCCTATGAACTCCCCAAGAATAAACCAATTAATTTTATATAGTTAAAAAAGATAAAAATTATTCATGTACTTGAAATTGGGGGTTCTAAAATATATACCTAATATAATAACATATGTTTATAAAATATCTTATATCCTAAAAAAGATAATTTGAGATAATATCCATTACCTCTTTTTTAACATTTAAACCACAAGACACATGAATGATAGATCCTAAATGGAAACTTAAATCCCCCAAACAATTATTTTTAATAATCATAAAATACATTCCAAGGAATTATATAGTCCAGCTAAAATATATACATGTTCAATTTTTTATGTGTCTAATAGAAAAATGAAACTATGATTGAAATATCTTATATTAATTATTATCATACATTTTACATTATAAAACCAACTCAATAATAAATTTATATTAATTATAAATATTTTATAGAATCATGAAAATTCTTATAAACTAGTATATTACCCCCTTATAATGTTTCAATACCAATTTATTAATAATTCTATTATAAAATCATTATTTATTGGTGTAAACTATTTCAATTTTTATGTGAGATTGGTTCAGTAGTTCTGAAATCTGTACTTTGATAACCATATATTAATCTAAAAAATGTTAAATATGAAATTAATATAATATTATATATATATATATATATTATTTTATAAAATTTATATGTATAAATATGGAATACACTTTTTTTTGAGACAACATGTCATATATATGCATGAACCTTGTTTACATATTTTGATGGATAGAATTAAATAAAACTAAATAATTATTAATATTGAATGAATAATTATAATTTATTATAAGGAAAATATTCTAATTAAGATAAACTATATTAATATTACTAGTAAATGTTACTGAGGTAAAATCACATCGCATAACGATGTGACAGTCCTCCATAAATACAATCAACATTATCGTTTCTCCCACACAATTTAATGGTAAAAAGGGTATATGTGATATAAAAATTACAGAAGTAAAATTAAATTATAAATATCATATAAATATAATAAATTTATCCTAAAACAAGACCGTGCGTGGTGTTAATGGAAAATAATATTTTTTGGATTGTGAGGCAGTTGTCCGTCGTACACAGGTTCAACATTTTCATTTCCCATTTATGGGAAATGTTTGTATATTTTGGTGATCCATTAATAAAAAATTAGAATTAACTAGATGATACCGTTATAGTTTAATGATAACTTTTTAATAATAATTTATGTATTTTTATGATTAAATTTAATGGAAACACAAAATTAATCAATACACCTATTCTTTGGGAACTCCTTTAGGTTACAGTCTAAATCATACTTATGGGTACATATTAATCAAAATATGTCCTATAAGAATTGATTAAGAAAGTGAGGATGAAATTTTTAAGTTTTATATTTGAACGAAAAGGATATTTTGGGTTAGAGATAGTATGATCTTAGAGGTCGTTTTATATGTTTTTATTTGAACCTAGTTGGAATCATCAAGGAAATTTACCAAAATAACCCAAATTGATAAAGAATTTACAATTAAAAAATCATTCAAATGAATCTATATTTGATATTATAAATATTAGTATAGATAGAAATCCAAAATATTGGATTTTTACAAGCTTTGGGTCATTTCCCTAAATTCTCTTTTTTGGGTTATCCCTCATTAAAACATATGTTACCTTAACATCGATAAATATATTTTTTGTTTTTAGTATTAAATGAATTCCAAAATTAAGTCAAAATTTATAGAAAATAGGAATTAATCTAATTAAAAATATTGAATACATTATTAAAAATTCTATTCATAAGGGTGGAAAATTTTAATTTAAAATTAATCTCACAGACACGATGACAAATCATGATTTCAATGATAAAATGTTCAATTGATTAAATAGTTTTTTTAAAGTTCAATATTAAAATTAATATAATAAAATCAATTGGATTAATAAATACATAATTGAATTATTTTTACATTTTAAACCATATATATTAAATTTTATTAGTTTTAAATGATTTAAAATAAATTTAAATTATTAATAAAGACTAGTATTTTTAACCATGCATCGAATAATTAATATTTTTAAGAAATATACCAAAAAATTACCCGAATAAAACTCAAACATAATTATTTATAAAAATTAATTTTTTAATAAATGAATTTTTATAAAATATACAAAAACGAATTTTGAAATCTATATGAATATGATTTAAAATTGTTTTTTAGAAAAACACGGTTTTAAGAATAAAATTGGATTTATTATTATCTATCGCATAAAAAACATTTGAAGAATGGAAATAAATTATTTCTAAATATATTATATAAATGTCATTAAATTGACTCACTATAAGTTATTTTTATTTATTTAATGAAGTATAATGTTTTTTTATAAAAATATTCTATCATAAAAATATTTCCTTTATTTTAGAATATTTATTTTTTCATTTAAAAATAATTGTTCACAAAAGATTTCATGTTATATACATTTCTAAACCATATATTTTCGTAATTTATATATTAATATATATACCTTACTTTTCATTGACTAGGTGATAAATTCCATATTAAATAATAATATATTAATAGTATTTCATGTCCCGTTTAAACTATATGGTGCATGTAACCGAAGATAAACTCTGTGTTTAATGTAATGCAAGCTAAACAAAGTATTTTATGGAAAAAATATAAACCCACTATTTCATATGAAATACGATAAAAACAATATGAAATTTAACTAAAGAAAATATTTTACCAAAATATATGGGTGTATGAAGTTTCATAAAACATTTCATTTGTGATTGTTGTTTTATGAAACATGTAATAAAGTAATATTTAAGTAGGGTTTGATGAATAACAATGGAATTTGTGCAATTTTGGTTTTTTATTCAATGGTTTTAAAAATTTAGGTAAAGGTTTGGATGTAAAAAATATTTATGATTATGAATCATTTCCCAAATTTTTCATAGTTAAATATATATAATATTTTTAATTTTCTTATTGTTTTACATGTAGAATAGTTGAATTTTATTTATTTTAAGAAGTAAATTAAAAATATTATGAATATATATTGATCAAATTTTGTTTTATGTATTATTATAATTTCATAGATTGGAATATTTTATGGTCATCTCAAACATCATCATTAATTTTAATTTCATTGATAATAACAACAACAATGATATTTTTCCTAGGGATAATTTCTATAATTCATGGGATGTTAACTTTAACTTGGATATTAAATTTCTCACAAATTTATCAAATTTCAACTGAAATATGTGTACCATTAAACTATTTTCATATATTTCTAAATTATTTTAAAAAAAATACAAAATAAAAAATGTAATATACCTCGAACATCCTCTTGAGAGTTGTAGGACACAAACCAAAGATGATATGAAAATTATTGTCTCTCATAATGTTTGACACTAGGGAATGATGGTGATAAAATTATTCCAAATTATTTATTGATAAAATAGGGATACTTCTTATAGAGAATATTATAGAATTTTTAAAATATATCATTTATAATTTCCATTGACGGACCATATCCTATAGAATTGAACTCTTATAGTTGTTGGGTTGGTATGTCAATGTTGTTATAACATGTGTTTGAGTTGAAAAACATAAAAATTATTAAATTTTCAATCCATTTATAATGCATTGGGTTTGATAGAAATTTTGGAAATAAAAATGAATGATAATTTTATTCGTTAATTATTTATTTTGGTTATTTATTCCATCATATTATGAACATATTTCTACCAAAAAATTATTGTTATAATTTATACTATTCACTCATATTATATATAAATTTTATTAATTAGAATGAATAGATAAATGTTCTAAATGTTTTCCTCATATCATATTCAAATTTTTTAGTGTAGTTCAATATAAAAAATTTGAAAACATGTTTTTAATAGATAAGAAAAAACATCCTAGAAGGCATCAATGAATATTAGATAAGGTAATTGAAAATGTGGAAACTATATAATATATTACATGAACCTATCACTTACCTCTTGAAAGGAATCCATATCCTCTTGAATGAAATTTGTGATTTTACATCATAATTATCTTTTTAATATTCCTTCTAATATTTCAAAAAAAAAAGGATTCTGTAACTTGTTCCCAGGTTTAATAACTATTTTTATCAGGATAAAAAGACCAATTCCTTGCATTATCCATTTGGAGAAAAGTGAAAACCATAATTTAATGATTATACCAACATATCCACAAAAACAAATCTACTATACTACATGGTCAAATCCCTACTTAATGATATTGAGTATTCACACCTAGATACATTATGAAATATTTTAAAAAAAATTAATATCATCGATATATTGCAGAGCACACAATTCCAAGTAATATTTTACCAGAATATATTATATCATTATAACATAGACATTAAATTTTTGGGTATGAATATTAATAACTAAATTATGAAAAAACATGCTTATATATAGATCACAAAAGATCATGTCTTGAAAGACAGATTGGTTTAGTAGTCTTGGAAACACTAGATATATTCATAAGTCTTACATTACATCATAAAGTAAAAAAATTACAACAACATCTTCTCTTCATATCCCCTCATACTATCCCGGCAAGTCATTCATAAATTACATCTTCATATCCTGGTAAAAATAAAACATTGAAAGGGGTGAGATTATATGCTCAGTAAGGATAATAATATAGCTGAAACTTTCATAAAGAAGCATAAACATTTAAGTCAATGTAAAACAAAAAAAATATTTTAAACATGAACTTCAGCATAATAACGAAAAATTAAAATGAAATAACGCCATTTAATTATTCACATTGATATTCTACTAGTCGAGTAAAAAAATGCAATATCAATATCCACTTTCATAATGATGGAATGCATAATTCCAGACTATCATAACTACATAGTCAAGGCCTCATGCCATGACTACAAATAATATTTTTTTAAAGACTTATTCCCAGTCACTAGTTTGTCTCATGAGACCTACCAATGCATCGAAGATCTATAACTGGCTCCACCCATCACATAATAAGTCCAATGCATTCCTCGTATGAATATCTTGAAACATAACATAAACATTCGTATTAAAACTAGCATATGAAATATCGATACTTTAACCACAAATCATGAATTATATAAAAATAAAACATCCACAGTCAAATATAACTCATTAGATACAATATAGATGATTTTATTGTATCAGATTAACATTTATCGAGAATAATGAAGGATATTGACATAGATTAAAACAATCATCAAACTATTGAGAGAAATATCCCCCTTTTTCTTGAAAACATTTAAAAGTCACACTATTTTTCAAGAAGACATTTAAAATAGGTTTTTGACTCAAATTGTCCCATTCAACTTTTAAACTTTTAAAATAAATTTTGATTTGATAAATTCAATGTCCATATAAATAAATCCATAAAACCTTTTTTAAATCATGGTCATTAAAGAGAAAGATTTAGAATAATATATCTTTAAAAAAATTAAATGATATTTTAGTTAGAGTCCCTACCCAAAAAGGAGTCACATGAATACAAATAATGAGGTAATAAAAACATTTTAATATCATGAGAATAAAGGGATTCATGAGATACTATGTCCACATACATTATATACTCCATTTATAAGTGATTTGGTGTATAAAAACAAAGGAGTCTCAATGGAATGTAAATTGAGATGAAATATCTCATAAAGGTCATATCCGTAGATTAAAGATAAATCAACGACATAATTATGCATGAAAAATATAAATACACTCAATAAGATTAGATATACAGTGTAAAACAAATAGAGGAAATTCACACATATTCTTGTAAAAACAAAACCAATGAATTTGATGTTTAACTCAACAAATCGAGATTGAGTAAAAATTACTCATATTAAGTTCATACCGATGACATGAAAATTTATCAATGGTGTGATTATGTGTATCAAAAGTGTATCCACAAGAAGGGGAGAGGAAATTATGACATAATCAAATGAATAGTGATTATACACATAATCTTGGAGTAAAATAATCAATGAAGTTGCGTAAAGCATAATGGGTGGAAATTGAAATATCAAATTCCCTTATTGATTTGGTAACATACTAAACATACACCCATGAAAGAATTATCATACAATTATGATGTAAATATACATGAATTAATATATATTACACAATTAATAAAAACATGGGCGGTACACACACCACATGGAATAAATAAGTGGTGAACAATGGAAATCTCACAGAATTAATGGTGAGATAAGAAACCCATTACTTTGTACTTTTTACTTGGTACAGGTTAGGTTAGCCACCTGTATAATGGTGAATTAATTTTTATTTAATTATAAAATAATCAAATACATTAATATGATATCATATATAATCTTTTAACATTTCCTTGTTAATAATATCTTAGTATTTTGTTATTTCAGGTAATAACATTCTTGTTTTCTTTTATACGTTTTGTTACATAAGTCGTGTTTTTAATGGATGGGTTGTATCTTATTCATATACATAATGTTATAAAGTCCTTAAAAATTATTTTTAATCATTAAATGAGAATTATACTTGTATGGATACGATGGGGAATGAATCTCAACACGTTCGCGGAGACGGTAGTCCGTACGTACGCATGAGCGATAATATCATTCTTTTGATATTAAAATCATATATAATTGGATGATGTATCATATATACAGAATCATTATCATGTTATACTTATTATTTACATGAATTACATATAATTATTATATCCATCCAAATATTAATGTATTGAATAACAATTACACCACGACGTGGAGACCATAGGTTGTACGTACACACGTATGGTGACATGTCATTCAAAGGATGGATAGAATACTGAGTATGGTCGTACCATATTTATAATAACATCAGAGTATAGAAAAGATACTAGAGATATTATTTTAGATTGGAAATTATAGTGAAATATTAAGTTGAAGAATAAAGGAACTTGAAAGAGGGTTGTGAAAACATTAGATCTTCTTCGGGTTCTTCGTTTTGATTTGATCAAAAGGGCTCATTATGTTGGATATATAAAAAAAATACAACCTCTAGGATGAATTGAGGGATTTTGATAGAATATTTGGGCAGGGTTTTGCCAAGCCATAAGGGTTTGATGGTGTAAATTATAGATAAGGGAGTGAACCATTTTATAAGAGGGGTGAGGGGCACCTTTGGGAAAGCTAAAAATATTATTTTATAATAAATTAAAATTCGGTTTCTAATGGCTTCAAATTAGATTAATTAGAAGATAAGGTGGGGATGGGTCGAAATACTTTCAACCAATAGATTTTAGACAGGTTTGGGTCACTATATTATCCTTATTATTTATATTTAAGTCTTAGTTAAATAGTTTGACATTTACCATGTCTCTTTGTATTTTTATATTATATATTTATTAAACTAACTATATACTTCCAAGAGACCCCAAAGTGGACCATTAATGAAACACATATCATTATATTAGTCTATTGTTCAATCTTTATATTTTTATGATTAGAATATATATTAATAATATAATATATTTTTTAAAAACAATTTTATGTCAATTTTGACACTATTGGGTATTTTGTTTTTGATAATTTCATAACATAATTTTTACATCAAAAAAAATTTATATAACCAATCCTAACATTTCATATTAAGCTATAAAATAAGTTTAATTCATAGAAAGTCTCAAATTACATTTATATTTATATTTATAATATCAATTATTTTAATATTTAACTAATTAGGTAATTACTACATCACCATTGTGTCATGAATAAATTATGTTATATAATGTCTAAAAATTATAATCAAAATACCATTATGTAGGAAATAGTTTTATCTTTATATTGAATTTTTATAATATAATTTATCTTATTTATAACTCTATATTAAAAATGTTTTAGTAATTAAACATTGAATTTATCACTTTTAACTCTTCATTGAAATAAATAATAATAAATGTCCTACTCTAATCAGAATAGACCTAAATGATAATATTTTATTCCTACGGTTGTTTTTGGTCAAAATACACTTTTCTAATAGAATTAGTACATGTGTTAGTGTAATATTAATATTAGTTTTACCCTTAATTACCCTATTTACTTTTAACCATGGTAAATAAAAGTAAAAAGATACTATTCACCAAAAATTATTTTCATCTTATTGAACCACATTTTACTCCTTGATATTAACCGTGCCTCTCAGATTTTCGAAATTCCACTCACAGAAGTACTGAAATTATGTTTTATATGAATTTCTAAATTTTCCGATTAGGTGGGAAAAGATGGTGAAAAGTTCAATAAAAAAATTTTATATCTAAAATTATTCTAAACTAACTCCAATGAATTAAATTGAACTTATATAGGTATTATGTATCAATATTTATATTAATAAAATTTAAATAAAATAAATAATTATTTAAATAAAAATTGGTTTTAAACTATAACTTAGTGTTTTTTCACTATTCATCAAAATTTTAATGTTTTCAGAAAAAGACCAAAAATTCACCCTGTGATAATTTCGATATTAAAAATCCAAAAATGAAGTCCATTTTGAAAGATAAAATTTATAAAATTTCAAAAGGTGGTTATTCCTATTCATAACGGCTAGTTTGATTTACTATGTTGTGTGTTAGAACATGAAGTTGCGTACAACACACACTACTATATTATTCAGAGAGAAGCATACCATAGAAGCTTTGGGTATACATTTTCCCCTCTTTCAAATAATTTCATCATCTAAATATTTAAAATTAGTCTTGGGAGTATAATAGAAAGTCCCACATCAAAAAGTGATTCAATAAGACTATCACCTAAAAAAATAAAGAGAAATAGAAAGGTCACCCAAGATAACTCATACTAGGATTCCATGTAGGAAAATAAGGATATGGAAGATAAACTAAGTGTCAAGTTCTAATGGAGTGGGATATAAAACATGATCAGGTGAAATTTAACAACAGGAAAGCCACAAACTTGTGATGGGACAAATGGTCATTAGTTTCCCAGTAGGAAAGTATTTGGACATCATTTTTTTAAGTTACATTTTATAAAGACGAGGAATTCATTTTCGATATTGAGTAAGAAAATAATGAGATACAATTACTTTTTAAGCATAGTTTTATTCTTTAATAAATTTCCACCACTAACTAGTTTTTTTAAACGATGAGTATTGAAGAAGAATTGGTCACACTGGAAGAGCTTGAATAATCATCTATAGAATCACATGATACAAGAAGGATAAAATATATATTTACTTTGCCTTTAGAGATTAATAAAAACCAAAACGGTTAGTAAATGATCTGATGATCCCCCAAAAGGATATTCCTTTAGAGAAAGAAACAGTAATCATAATTTCTAAAATTAAACCAACAATACCCCAATGTTAAATAAATTCCATTCAACAAACAATTTTCCTTAAAATACTTCAATATAATCCAAACTAATATTGAAACCCAAAACATAGAAGAATTTGGTTATGTAGTTTTATATGTTAAATTCTATCACAAAATGCCATAAACTACTCGTAAAGTCACATTCTTAAAATTAATTAACCTAATCACATATTCTCTATTATAGGTTAATCATTTCCATAAATTACCAAAATCTATAATAAATCCAGAATAAAAAGGTAGTTAAAAATCCACCATTACTCCTCAAATTAAATCCCATAGTATTCTAGTTTCCTTGGGCATATAGTGTTACCAACAAAGAGAACATCTTCCAAAATAACATTTATGACTTACTCATCAAATAATTTTCCTATACTAAGGGTATTCATTTTATAAGACATAAGAACCCAAATCAACTAATTATAGATCAATAAAATAATTTAACTAAAAATAATTAGTCAAATTAACTAGGGAATTCATGTAGTCCAGTGGTAGGCGATAAATCCCAATCACACTTTGGTTGTGGGTTCGATTCCCACAACGTTTTCTGATGTGATGGGTTGTCACATGGTCAGCATGTTTTTCTTATTCAGAAACTATATTTTATAACATTACCAAAATGAGATAAATTATTCAAAATTACCATAAAATAATTTTAATCAGATATGTTATCTCATACCTTGCATTTTCATCCCAAAATATAATAACATTGAATTTCCTCAATCCCAATGATCATATATAACAAAATGGTTATTTATAACGATATCCACAGAGGAAAAGATAAGTCTTCCTCAAATATCATTATCAAATGGAAAACTGGAGGGTTAGAAATACAATAGAAAATTATTCCAATGTAATCCCATCAACAAAGATAACTAATACTTTAAAACATTTCTCCAACCATTTATTTCCACATAGCTTCTTCTCTGACCAGGAAAATGTCCTATAGAATAGAGCATTCAGTTGGGTAATGTCTAGGTCCCCTATATTTACAGAAAATGACTATAAATAGCTTTTTGGGACCATTTTTATTTTCTTCCATAGTACTCTTCATTTTTCCTCAGAAATTCTTCACTTTATGCCCTTCTTTCCCACATGTAAAGCATTTCATTGTTCCATTGAGAAACATTCATGGGCATCTCCTTCCAGATTTCCGATATGATCGAAATTTAGGATTCTTTTCTCCACGGTCTCCACTGGTGGAGCAATTATAATTCATTACATTTCTCTTCTTTGTTAAGTCCGGGAGTTGGTTAATATATATGTTATTGATATTATTTTTGGAAGACAAATTTGGCATGAACATGATATGTTTTATGCCTATCAAAATTCCTATTTTTATCATTTCCACTACCATTCCCACCTTGTACATCATTCTAAAAGCTGCTATGACTTCCTTGGACTCCAACCATTGACTAAAATGAGAAAGCATTGTGTGAGTAACAGTAGTCAAAAAATCATTTGGAGAATATCATGACACCATATTCTCAATTTGAAACACCTTAGGATTAACCAAGGTCTTTAATTCTAATATTATATTAAAATACATCAAATTATTTTTTAAATAAAATGTAAATTATCCTATACATATACCCCAAGAGTGTCATAACGAAGAGTACATCAAGGCCCATTGTCGTGCCCCAGTTCCTGTTCGATTCTAGCTCAAAGCGGTGTTTTTGGGTTTTACCCCTAGGTACATCTGTGTGAGAGCCACCTCTACCTGCTCCTATCGAGACATGGATTTATTGCTTGTAAAACTCACAAAATCTATACAATACCAAAATTCTAAGAATTTCTTCTATACTAATCATAAATGTCTATCGTAGGGCTATGTGATCTAATCAATGTTTATCTAAATAGAGTATGCAATGTTTGTACAAAAGTTTCTCTGATACCAACTGTAATTCCCCGACCACAGTTACCTAGGGTAAGTCCATTATTACATATCATTGGCATGATCACAAAAGATCATGTCTAGAAAGACTGATTAGTTTAGTAGAATTGGAAAAACTAGATATATTCATAAGTCTTGCATTACTTAATAATGTAATAAAACTACTATAACATCTTGTCTTCGTATCCCCTCATTCAATCCCTGGAGGACATTCATAAATTAATTTTTCACATCCTCGGAAAAATAAAAATTGAAAGGGGTGAGATCTGATTCTCAGTAAGGATAATAATATATAAAAAACTTTCATAAATAAGCATAAATATTTAAGTCAATGTATAACTAAAACAAAAGCCTTTTAAACATGAAATTCAATATAATATGGCCAAGATAAAATGAAATAATTACATTTACTTATTCACATAGATATTCAACTAGTCACATAACCAAATGCAATATCAATAACCACTATCATAATGATGGAATGTATAATACCAGACTATCATAACAACATAGTCAAGGCCTCAAGACAAAACTACAAATACGATTTTTCACGGCCTCGTGCCATGACAGTAGTTTGTTTCATGAGTTCTACAGATGCGCTGAAGAGATATAGCGGGCTCTAACCATCACTTAATAAGTCTAATGCATTCCTTATATGAAAAGTTTTAAAGATAACATATACAATCGGTTTAAAATTAGCATATGAAATGTCAATACATTAACCACAAACCATGAATGGTATAAAAATAGAACATCCACAGTCAAACATAACTCACTCTATACTATACAGAAGATTTTATTATATCAGATTAACCTCAATAGAGAATAATGAAGGATATTGACATATATTAAAATAATCATCAAACTATTGAGAGAAATATCCCCCTTTTTCTTTAACACATTTAAAAGTAACACTATTTGTCAAGAAGCCATTTAAAATAGATTTTTGAATCAAAGTGTCCCACCACATTGAATCTTTTAAAAGAAATTTTGATTTGAAAACATTAATGTCAAAATAAATAAATCCTTAATTGTTTTTTAAAACATGGATATTAATGAGAATTATTTAGAATAATAAATCTTCAAAAGATTTTAAAATGATATTTTAGTTAAAGTTCCTAACCAAAAGAGAGAAACTTGAATACAGATAATTGAGGTAATAAAAACATTGTAATATAATGATAATAAAGGGATTCATGATATACTATTTTAAAGTACATTATATACACCATATAAAAGTGATTTGGTGTATAACAACAAAGGAGTCTCAATGGAATGTAAATTGAGATGAAATCTATCATAAAGGCTGTATCCAAAGATTAAGGATAAATTAGCTACATAATTATGTCTAAAAAATATAAATACACTCTATATGATTGGATATTCAGTATAAAACAATCAAAGGACATTCACACATATTCTTGTGAGAACAACACCAATGAATTGGATGTTTAACTCAACAAATCGAGATTGAGTATAAATTACTCTTGTTATGTTCATACCGATGATATGAGAATTTATCAATGGAGTGATTATGTGTATAAAAAGTGTATCCACAGAAAGGGGAGTGGAAATTATGACATAATCCAAAGATTAGTTATTCGACACATAATCTTGGTGTAAAATAATCAATGAAGTATGTGTAAAGCCGAATGAGTGGAAATTTATATTTCAAATTCCATTATTGATTTGGTAACATACGAAACATACACCCATGAAAGAAGAATCATAAAATGATGATGTAAATAAAAATAAATTATATTATATTACACAATGAATACAAACATGGGCAGTACGCACAACACATTCAATAAATAAGTGGTGAACAATGGAAATCTCATAGAATTAAAAGTAAGATAAGAAACCCATTACATTGTTCTTTTTACAATGTCGAGTGTAGGATAGCCTCATGTATAATGGTGAAATAATTGTTATTAAATTATATAAGAATCATATACATTAATATGATATCATATATGATAATTTAAGATTTATTTTTTAATAATATCTTAGTATTATCGTCATTTCGAGTGTTAACTTGATGGTTTTCTTTTATATGTTTTGTTACATAGGTCATGTTTGTTATGGATAGGTTGTATCTTATTCATATACAGAATTATATAAAGTCCTTAAAAATTATTTCTAACTATAAAATGAGAATTAGACTTCTATGACTATGATGGGGATTTAATCTCATCGCGTTCGTGGAGACGGTAGTCCGTATGTACGCACGAGCGATAATATAATTATTTTGATATTGATGTCATATATAATTGGATGTTATATCATATATACAGAATAATTATCATGTTATACTTATTATTTACATGAATTACACATTATTATAATACCCATCCATATAATAATGTATTGTATAACAATTACACCATGACGTGGAGACGGTTGACCGTACATACGCACGTATGGTGACATGTCATTCAAAGGACAGATAGAGTACTGAGTATGGTTGTACCATATTTATAAAAACATCACATTATATAAAAGATACTGGAGATATTATTTTAGAATGAAAATAAAAAAGAAAGAATATGTTGATGATGAAAGGAACCTGAAAGAGGGTTGTGATAACATTCCCTCTTCTTCGTGTTCTTCATTTTGATTTGATCAAAAGGGCTCCTTAGATTGGATTTATAATCAAAATAAGGACTCTAGGATGAGGTGGGGGATGTTGAGAGAATATTTGGGTAGGTTTTGGCCGATCCAAAATACTTTGAAGGTGTAAATTAGAGAGAAGGGGAAGTACCCTTTTATAAGAAGGTTGAGGGCCAACTTTGGAAAAGCTATAAATATTATTTTATAATAAATTACTATTCAATTTATAATGGCTTGAAAGTGGATTATTTAATGGTTAAGGTGAGTATGGGTCGCAATCCTTTCAACCAATAGATTTTATATAGGTTTTTTGCATTATATTAACTTTATCATTTATATTTATCTCTTAGTTAAATAGTTTGACATTTACCACGTCTCTTTGTATTTTTATATTATACTGTTAATAAACATATTATATACCTCCAAGAGACCCCAAGTAGTCTATTAATGATACACCTATAATTATATATTTTTTTTGGGCGATCCCTATATTTTTAGGAAGATAATATCAATTAATAATATAAAATTTATTTTAAAAACACTTTTATGTCAATTTTTACACTATTGGTTATTTTTTTAATAATATCTTAACAACATTATTACTTCTAAAAAAATTTATATAACCAATCCTAATATGTCATATTAACCTATAAAATTAGTGGAATTCAGAAAAAGTGTAAAATTACATTTATTTTGATATTTAAAATATAAATTATTTTAATATTTTATTTTTTAGGTAATTACTGCATCACCATTGTGTCATAAATAAATAAAATTATTTAATGTCTAAAAATTATAAATAAAATACCATTATTTAGGAAATTAGTTTATCTTTATAATGAATATTTTTTTATGGAATTTATCTTATGCATAACCCTATATTAAAAAAATTTAGTTATTAAACTTTGATTTTATCTCTTTTAACTCTATTTTGAATTAAGAAATAATAAATGTCCTAATATAATCCAAGTGGATGAAAATGATAATATTTTATTCCTATGGTTGATTTTGGTCGAGATAAACTTTTCCAATAGAAATTCAAATTGTGGTAGGGTAATATTAATATCAATTTTACCCTTAATTATCCTATTTACTTTAAATCGTGGTAAATAAAAGTAAAAAGTTACTATTAATCTAAAATTATTTTCATCTCATTGAACCACATTTACTCCTTGATATTAACTGTGCCTCTCAGATTTTCAAAATTCCACTAATAGAAGTGGTAAAATTATGTTTTATATGAATTTTGAAATTCTACTATGAGGTGGTTAAAGACGGTTAAAAGTGTACTAAAATATTTATATATCTAAAATTATTCTAAAATAACTCCACTAAATTAAATTGAATATATATTGGTATTATGTATCTATTTTTACCAAAATTAAATTTAAATAAAATAAATAATTATTTAAATAAAAATTTGGTTTTAAACTATAACTCAGTGTTTTTCACTATTCATCCAAAATTTAATGTTTTCAGAAAAATACCAAAAAATCACGCTAAGCTAATTAATTTTGAGTGGTGTATCTATTAAACCATTAACATTTTATATAATAATTCAATAATAATTATTTGTATTATATTTCACAATTTGGATCATTTCATCCGTGGATTTTTCAATTGAAAATTAACAATTGGTCAATGTTATTATACAATCACATTTTCTTTGGTGATCGTTATATTTTTCATGAAATAATCACATTTGTGTAATCATTATTTATGATAAATTAAATTGATATAAAATATAAATATTATTTCATGACAGATATGAATATTTTCAAAACATTGTACTAATTTCATATATATTATTAGCATCAAATGTTTTTTGATTATGTTGAGAAAAAATAATAATTCTATACCCTTTAGTCAATAAATATATTTATTAATAAAAATATTTAATCCTAAATTAAATAATTTTTTATATATTATTAATTATTTGTACACAATGATATGTGTGGGTCCCTATTATAGATATCCTCTCAATACATTGATAGGTTTCATGAGATTAATGTTTTGGAGAACATTAGTTAAAGGGGTGTCTAACCCTATGTTTTAAACTACCTTGAATATATATATATATTTACAATATATTTACAATTTTATTGAGTTATAATGTCCAAAAATTAAATATATACTTCAATAATAATTCAGTTATTATAATCCATGATATTTTCAAAATGATATAATCTCTATATGTATTTCATTCATTTTTTTTATTAAATGGGGTGTTTTTTCCGTTATTTATCATTTTATAATTATTAAGACATATATAATATTGATATGTAATTTTTTAAAATTTAATATGTGTCCATTAATATATTAACATTTTTCGAGACAATACAGTAATATGAAAATAATGCATGAGACTATACCCATATGGGATAAAATAGTTTGAGATAACAATTCCATTCAAATGAAGAGATATAAACAATAAATTAAATAATAAATCATGATTGATCATTGATTTACATAGTCTATATCTTGTCTCATTAAACATGTAATACTATCTGTGTACTCAAATATTCATTGAAAATCATTTATCAACCCACACTTTGAAAAAAAATTGTTATATTTTTTTATAAAATAACTTTTGAAAGAAGGATATGCGTCTTTAATGGAAGACAAATCCTATCAAGAACATAATTTTCAAGACTAATATTTCACATTTTTTTTGAATAATTTCAAGGCACCATGATAGTTATTGCCTCAAAATAATTTAAATAAATATTAAATTCTAAAAGTCACTAATTCTTATAAAATGACTCTAAAAATACTGATAAACATTTTCAAGAAAAAACATTTGTTAAACTCCACTTTTTATAGTTAATTAGCTTTATAAACAGTACTATGATTTTTTACATTAACATAAAATTTCATAATTAAAGAAAAATGAAAATCCATTTAAGTTGTAATACATTATAAAAATTGAAAAATGAAATGATGAGATAGAGATGATATATATACTATTTATATTTTATATTAATTTCATAAAGTCACTATATCATTTATATTATAATTATAGATTTATAATTTATATTATTAAAGATATTGATTATTATGAGAATTAATAATGAATGATAAATGTGAGAGTTTCAAAATCATATATGAAAATTACTATTAACCAAAAAATGTTTGAATCACACCAACCTAGAATAAAAACAATATTTTAATCTATCAAAATATCGATGTATACCTTTATCTGAATCACTTTTCAATCAAATTTGACATGAACAATTTAAAAAAATATAAATTTCTAAATAATTCATAGAAATAAAAAATAATTAGTGGTGAAATAACACCATTCTAAAAATGGTCATTTTCCATGAATATAAATAAACAATAATGAGTTTAAAATACCAATGTTTATCCAAATATTTCATTATCCATTCCATGATGTATAAAAATTTATTTATATTGAAATATTTATAAAATGAATAATTATTTTATGTGGATACTATAAATAAAATTAACTACATACTCTAATAAGAAAACATATGTAGTTAAAACTACTGAATTATAAACTACTGAATTATAAACTACTGAATATAATTATTCAAAACATTAGTTTATTCTATTTGAAATATTTTAATATTGAATTTATTTCCCAAAGTAGTAGTCTCTCAAATAAAATACATTGAAACCATTATATTAAAAGTAAAAATATATGATTTACCTATAAAATAAAAAGATAAACACCCATGAAATCCCTTATTTGAGTTAAATGTAAATAAGAAAGAAAAAAATTGAATAAATTAATCATGGTGTATTCAATTAAGGGAGGTATTTTCACTAGAAGAGGTAAGGGAGAATGGGGGAAGGGGTATTTACCATGATGGGTTTTTGGAGAAGTGTAGGATGATGTATTGGAGGGTAATATGGATATCCATAACTTTAGAGTTGGATCATGTGAATTAAAAGGATTGGTGTGGGGAGGGCTCACTCGAAGGAAATTTATTTTGAAAGGGGAAGGGCGGGTGTGACACATTGGGGGTTATGACCACAATACTTACTCTGGTTTAGGGGGCCTTTGGCTTAGAGGGATTCAATGATACCGTTGTTCTAGTGAGGTGGGGGATAGTGGTGCAGGGGGTCAGGGTTGGGGGGGGTTTAGGGAGAAAGATGGAATTATGTTGAGAAGTATGGGCTGTAGTGGTGAAGTTTATTTTTTAATTAAAATAAATTATTTGGTGGCTGTTTTTAATGAACCACCATGAAATATTTTATATTATTAGTGGTTGTTTACTAAAGAGTGGCTAAATACCCACAGCTAAACTATGATTTTTTGTTAGTGATAATCTTATCATAAAGAAATATCCAAATAACATGAGTTTATATTGTGATCATGTTGTAATTTAATTCTATTTTTATACATCATATTTTACAACATCTTATGGCTTCTTCAATTCTGATAAGACCTATGTATTACAGAAGTAAAAAAAGAATTATTAAATTATTATTTTATGATTAGTTACATCAGTTCAAATTTGTGAAATTACTCCCTTCCTAAATCAAATCTTCCCATATATTAGACATTTATATCCATTAGTGGGACCTAAAATATACCTTAGGGTATATATCCATAAAACAAAATAGAAATCATGAATTTCTAAAGAAAATTATTATTATTATTATTAAAATATGATTTCCCATTTTATTTTAATTTATTTTTTATTTGTTTATAATAGTTTAACTAATATTGAGTCATCCAATATATTATTATAGTCATGATTAATTTAAAATCAACATACTAATTCCTTATTATAATTATATGTAATGAGGATCACAATTGTTGATTCAGATGACACATTTAAAATTTATATATATTTTACTTTTATATAAATATTAAATAATTGTACTACATAATATATATTAGAAATTACAAGATACATTTCTAACATAACTCTTCCAATGAAATCATATTTCATAGGAATATTTATGACATCCAATACTAAGCCACTATCACGGGAATAACACATAGCATATGTGTCATTTCATCATTCATGATACAAATATTTCCCACCCAATTCTATTTAGTGTTCATTAGTATTAGAATACCCAATTTCAATGGTGAAAATTCACTAAAATTAATTAATTTAATATTCCTCAATATATCAGTTGTTAAATACATGAGATTACATAAATAAACATTCATTATTTTTTACACATAGAATAATATTTTCTCCTAAATTTCATATCATTCCCATAGACCGGATGACATTCTAGAATGAAAATGATAAAAATTGTGATATATAATTTAATGGGAAAATGAATTATTGTTTGAAAATAAATTTTCATTCTGAATATTTATTTTAAAATTTTCCAATATTTATAGACATTAACAATGTATTTTTAGTCATCACCAAAGGTTTTACACTATTCTAATTTAATGTGGGTACCCAACAAATTATATCTTATTATATCAGTATATTCTAATGTGAAAAACAATTACAATATATCACTTCAAAATTTATCATGTGCTTCCAAGGTAATCAATTTTTGAAATTGTTGTTGCATTATGTACAATAAAAAATATTTTTTAGTTCTAATTATTATATTAGAAAAAAAATTATTTTATATATAAAAATAATAATCAACTGATTGGAAAATATTTTAAATTTTAATATATTGAAGAAAAACTAAGAATTAAAATTTATTTCTCAGTTGCGGAGACAAGTGGAGTCTGTGAAAAAACCCATGTAAAAAAAATTATTCTATATAAATTGTGGTCTAATAATATCGAGTAATACATTTACATGATACAAAGATAAAAATACATATAAGAGAAAAATAAATTGATCCATGTATGAAATTTTAAATGATTAAACTGAACTATTCTCGAGTTGTTATCATTTTGGAATAATCAAAATTATTTTTCAAACACATGGATGTAATTGATTGGAGTGAATCATTTTATAAGAGGAAAACATATTGCATAGAATATATTTAGTTATATTTTCATATAAATGGAAAAATAATATATAAAAAATAAAAACTAAGAATGAAACAATTTAATATTTATTCAATTGTAACCTATAGGTGTATATTTTAATATAAAATGTTGCTAATGAATTCATCATGAGACCACAAGAAAAATAGATTTAAGGTGAGAGTAAAAATATAAGAATCATTTTCATAGATAGTTTGAAATAATGTATAAAATCAAAATATCGAATTTTTCCATTATTTTAGTGAAAAAATACAACTACATTACACATATGTTTGTTCTCATATAATTTTTTTCTCCCTTTGACATGAAATCTTCTTCCTGATGCTTACTATAAATGGTATAATATGACATACACCAATATTTTTACAATATTCCAAAAGTATTATTTTATATGGGTTTCACATTCTATTATTATATATATAATATATGAAACTCCTAATTGAAATGTTGTATCCCACTAATCCCATGTAAAAAGCGTTGTGTAGTTTTAATTCAATGATTCAATTTATTCAATATGATTATTTTGATTTGTAAAATAGTTTCTTATCACATTTTATTATAAATAATCATATAGAAAACAATAATTTATACTAAAAATATAGTACCCAAAATATAATTAGTAATTATAAAATTATATTGTTTTTACATTATAGTCTAATTGCTAATACAATTAAATTATATTGATGTCTGAATAATATAATTTATTGCAATACTAGTCCATTACCACAAACACTTTAATATCATATGCATTTCGGGAATAAAAAAGGACCACAAGATACACAATGACTATAAATGCTAAAATAATGTCATTGGGTATGGATAATTAACCATTTATTCATACTATAATATATATAATATGTATTTTTTACTGATACTTGAAATAAATAATATATATGGATCATTAATTACACATTATACCACAGAAAAACAATAAATTATATGAACTATGAGAAACTACACCACAATCTTGAGTATTTAAAAACATTTAATGGTATTTAAAATAATAATTAGTTTTAATGGATGATTTTATTAAAAAATTGAATTTTATTCTACTCAATTATATGTCAATATAAAAACAAATAATGATATTTTTTTAATAATTAATGTCATAATAAAGGTAAAAACTCCTATTAAATTAAAAAAAATTATCATCAAATAATATATTGTATCTATTATATGGTTTGATTCATATTATAAAAATAATGATATATTTAACATAATAACAATAATTTTTTATATTCTCCAGTCCCGTAAATGTTGATTTTGTGAAAAAACAATGATTTTTTCTACATAAAACTGATTATAACAAAACATTCTTTGATATTATTTTGAGTGTATTTAGGATCTCAGAATATAATACATCATATTGACTTCACTAAATTATATTTAAACTAATATCCCTCATTTTTGAACAATTACAATGAGTCAAACAATTATTAATAGAAATTATCACTTAGGGAATTGTGTAATCATATGAATAGAGTTATATTAAATGTGTTAAAAAGTGTAAAAATATTCATGTATTAATAAAATTGATATCAATAAATAATTTTCAAGTGAGTGAAATGATTTAGATATATGTATCACAATTATTGGAATATGAAAAAATATAAGAATTTAAAATGGGTCTTAACCGTATAACTATAATTTCTGAAATAAATTAAATAAAAATTATCATCGAAGCATGACATTAATCCACCACAGAAACTACTATATTGATAAAACTCTTAGAAGTGACATCTACCACCATAAAAAGCGGCATTGTTTTCTTAATGAACGATGAATATAAGAATATTTTTGGAATTTCAATTAAAAAATATCTTAAGGATCATTACAGACACATCATAAATCATTCATTGTTTCTACGTTCACCATCTCCATGTATATCATCAATGATGAGGCGTCGTGTATGATGTCCACCAATAATATTATGGGAGATGATTACATATTATATACCATAAATTATAATATAGAATAGTTTTACACATTTAGGAATCAAAAATGACATCCTATGTCATAACGAATTTATCAATTTATTTGGGGTTTATATAATTTAGGGTCCATGATCTACCATAAATAATTATCACTATAATATAAAAATTAATAAAAATTTAATCATAGAAGATTAAAAATTTAATAATAATAGTCTTGTCCAGAAATATGCATCTTATGAATTAAATAATCTCTCAATTTACAGAATAAAATTTGATATAAAATATATAGTGAATTTTCGGTAACACCTTGATATTTTAATGAAATATTTCTACTTACGTAAATTTATTTCTTTGGAATCTTGAATTATACGTATCAAAGATTTTAGGGAAAAAGAATAAAATTATTAAAATATTATGTTTCTTTTATATTCTAGGCATTGGGTTTGTGGGGGTGAATATAAAATACCAAATTTAGAAAAATATAAAGCCTATAAATTAATGAAATTAATTTGTCATTTATTAAATGATTTGAATCCAAAGAAAAAATTATTCAAAAAAGTGATGTTTTTTTCTAAAATAGTTTTTCACTATGTTCAATGAGAAAATAAATTAATTAAATAAGTATGGGTGAATTATTTTACTAAAATTTTCATATTTTGTAATTTAAATATATTTTTAAAAATAAAAATATACATTTTTATGATATATGTAATTAATAAATACATTTCGATTCTAAAAATGATCTTTTATCCAAAGAAAATTATTTCATTTTGGGGCTATACTATAATTTTATCCATTTATATGTATGTAATAGTATATAATTAATTTCATATTTAGAATAATAAGTTTCAAAATATTATTATTAGATAAAATTAATGATAACGTAACAACATAGTATTTGATTTTAATATTTTAATGTAAAATGTCCTTGAATGTTATTTATAAGTTATTTAATTCCAAGGAAGTTATAAAATGGATCTCTGTTTGATTTTAATATCATTTATATGATCATGTAGGGGAAATTTTTTTTAATCAATGTCAATGATAATTATCTATATTATGAAATTATATTCATGAGGGTAATCTATTTATTCTATTTATATAATATACTAGATTTCATACAGAACTCTAAAATAATATTTATTATTTAATTCAATAAAAAAATAAATGATTTTGAAACATTTAAAATTTATATAATGCGGGTTCCCTTAATTTTATATGAATTTGCGGAATATTTTTTTAGTTAAAGTTATATATTTTAATTCAAAAAATTTATTTACTTCTTTTATGTCTAATTAAATGATAAGTGTTAGAATTAAAAATAATTTCATTTTATCGAAATAAAATAATATTAAACTATCTAAAAATATTAAAATTCATGATATTAGAAATGATGGATATTATATTGTCTAAATTTCCTAAATTTTTCATTCTTTGAGTTAATTTTATCCTTAAATATATAAATTACCACCTTTAATAATGACAAATTTGTTACTCTACTTAAAATAAAAAAAATATAACTATGGGTTAATCAAAATATTATTACTACAAATGATCCAAATAATTGTCTAAATTTTATTTTATTATTTGATTGTAACAATATCCGACATTATCTTATAGTATATGACCATTTCATTTCATTATTAATCAAAATTATGGTTTTATAATTTATTGTTATGGCAAGTTCCAAAAGTTCATATAACCTCTAATATAAATGTGAACATTTTCCCTCAATTAATTACACAAATAAGATCCTATTATCTTGAAATAACCATTATAATTTATCTTCTAAATGTACTTGAATATTTGTAATGGATATATTATTCCCTAACTACAAACCCTAGAGGCCTTTAGGGGAGTTCAAAATGTGTCTTTTCAAAAAAGTGGTAATCTACATATACGATCACGTTCTTTTCTACTATTATATACTTCTCCAATGTAAATTTTATTTACTATAAAACAATAAATTTAATAACCTAAATATTATAAAATTTTGTTTATGGTTATTATGTTACCATTATACACCATCTTTCCCACAAAACATAAAGATAATGTATCTCTGATACATATATATCACCTACCATCTCCACATAGAGATATAATTCATTTTTCATCACTATACTTTATAAATTAGTATAATGATGGGTTGAATGTTTAAATATTATATTTATGAAATAATGATACTTATTTTATTACTATATTTTATATACCTACCTATTATCCAATCATTTGTGAAATGATACCATTGCTCATACGTATGTGTGATCTACCACCTCCACGAAGTGACATGATTCATTTCTCATTTAAATTTTACTAGGATAGTAATGATTAAGAATTAAATTAATATGCATGATATAAATGATATAATAATTTTCTTGTAAATCTGATATAATATTTACCTTAATTTGTTTCCACTCATCGAAAAAAGAGAATATCGTTCATGAATATGCATGACCTATTATATCCCTAAACAATGTAATCAATTTTTTGTCTATAACTTTTAATATGACTATAAATATGAATATAATTAATATATATGATAATTATATCAGGATAAATTTTATGGAAAATATGGAACCAAGACAAATGTCAAAGGACCATAACTACTGAACTGTAATACTCATAAAACAAATAATTAACACACAAAAATATCTATTTCAAAATGGAATTATTGAAAAATGTGGGTGTTAAAATTTAATAAATGGATAATATGTGATATTATAAGTTCGGAAATATATTTTCATATAATTATAATATATTTTAATTCATTATAAATGTGTTTTGAATTATTTATATATAAGGTTAACTCATGGTAAAGGTATCTCATTGTTTATCATGATTATTTATCAATTATTTATGATGATTAAATATTATTATCAAACTCTTAATATAATAATGTATTTTATTATGTTGTATATTTTTATTGAAAATTTATTTTTTCATTCATTTTCCTCATCTTCTGTAATCTAGATATCTAAAATAATATTGTAAGGAAAATCATTTTCATTTTTCTCTTTGGGTGAATATTTTTTTCTTATATTTCCATTTTTTCAAAAAATGTTTAAATAAGTTTTCTGCTATTATTATAAATTTAATATTATTTCAATTTTAGCTTTGTTTTAATTTTAAAAATATTATTTTAAAGGAATTAGTTTTCATTTTACCATTGAGGTAATTTGTGACATTTCCAAAAAAAGTATTAAAAAACTATTTTGATGGCTTCTACGTCATCAATGTATTTTTCCGCTAGCATGAATAATTTATTATATGTATAATATATTAAATTTTAAATGTTTCTTTTAAATGAATATGTTTTCCATTATTATTTCACATTTTATAAAATAGTTAATTTAAAATTAATGGTATATTTTCCATAATAATGAATTAATGATCTTTTTTTAGTATTTATTTTCCTCAAATAATGAAATACCTGATTTCAATTATTATTTCAGGGGATATTATTCATAGATACCATCCATATATATATATATTTCATTTTATATAGATATTTTGTTTATGAAAACCAACTATCCCTATGGGTTTTTGTATTATAAAATATTTATGAAACTCCTTGAAGATAATAATTTATGATATGATGAATGTGTTTTTGATAATATATCACTAAAATTTATGATTTCTATTATGTGATTGCTACTACTTAAATATCTCTCCATTGAAATTGGTAATTAATGAAACCTTAATAGATAAATACATCTTCATTGGGGAGTGAACCCAGTTCAATAAGAGACTATTCACCTATTATTTTCCTAGGATTGAACCTTTACAGCTTTTATGGTATGGGGAGTGAACCCATTCCACTACAATAGTAATTAAAAATAGTCATTAGTAATATGAAAATGTAATTTTATTCTTATTTAGATGATATTATTCTATTTCTTATGTCAATGTTATACTATTATGGATCATGTTCTTTAATTCATGTGTGGAATATACCTTTTATACTACCAAAATTCATGTCATCAATTAATATTATGATATTTTATATGAAGGGTCTGTATTGAAAAATTTACAGATAATGTTATTAAACCATTATGTTTATTTTTTGATTATCTGATCATTTAAATCAGCCTTTTTTACTCTTACTAATATTCTGAGATCAATGTTTATTATCCCCCAGTTAATATATTATTGGATTAATCATGGTATTTTTTAAAAAATGTTTAAGTTATTGAGTAATAAGTGTGGAAAATTGAAGGCATTTTCTGAACTAGTTGTTCTTCATTCCCGTTTTACAATGATATTATACCTAAATGATTTCAGAATGGATTAAAATCTAGTTTTGGGAATATACATATATTACGATTTAATATATATGTATGAAATTTATGGGTATTTATATATGGTAAAAGATTATTTTTTAGTCTTCCATTGGAAACATGGAAGATAAAAATATTTTAATATGCAAAGGGATAAGTCTATGTATATGATAACATCATACTGTTTTAGTTTTGATCAAGAATATATCAGGATTAACCTAAAATGTAATATAGGAATACATAAAAATAAAAAAATACTATAATTTTATTTGATTATTATGTTATTGGACACCATGAAAATTATTTCTTACACTATGCATTTTGTTTTTAGTGAATTAATATATCCTGAGGGAATCTTGCTAATTTGAATGTGATGGAAATTGTAATGATTTTACACCTAAGAATATAAATTTTATGGTAGATTTAATGGAAAATATTTTTCCTATACTCACATAAAATATAAAAGATATGACTCTTGATGATGTTCTATATTATAAAAACAGGAAATCATGTCCAATTGAATCCCTCATGTGGAAATTCCCAGGTTCTATTATTTGGTCCACAGTTCTAGTAGTTGTTGAGAAATAGTTCTGTACCATTGAAAATACATGTTACATTATTTGGGTCTCAAAACATGGTAATGTTACTTTAAATTAACAGTACATGGAAGTCAAAGTAGGTCAGTTGGGGACACTTTTCAATAATTTTAGAGCATAATTAGAATATGAATATATAAATGGGTTTCATTTAAAGTATTTTCCCTACAATTACTTCCCTTGTGTTATTTATAAGAAAAAAGTGAAATAATTTATTTAGTTAAATATGTTTCACGATGAATATGTTGGTAGTTTTGGTGAACCATGAAAAATCCTTTAATGTTAAAATATCTTTGTTATCATGGAAATGACATTTATTGATACTTTATCTGATTAAAAACAATTACATGAAGTCAGTTTTTTGAAAGATACTTCATTATCTATGATGAAATAATTTTACATGCTATCTAGTTTGTGTTAAAGATTGGAATTTACCAACAATATCACATATAATATAAGAAATGAAAAATGGAATTTGAATGTAATTTTAAAAACCATAAATTGAAGAAATTATCAATCATTTATGATTAAAATATTGATGGATAAATAAGGGAATGTTTATAATTGAAACTACTTAATGTTTTATCTGTGGAAATTAAATTCATTCATAAATAAAAATTTGAATTTATTTTAATATGTTATTAAATGATGTGAATAGAGGAAAATATCAACTAAATCCACCACCTTCACTCTAGTGTTTTAAATTAATTTAGTATAGTAATTATTCCAAACAAATACCAAATCCATTGGTTTATGATGATGATAAACATAATAAAACTATTTATATGAAAAAAATTAAATGTAAATAATTCATTATTTATAATTAGGGGTTCGATAATGATGTGGTGAAAGGTTTACGTACCATCCACAATAGAAATACAAATTCATTATTTTATTCTAGATCTACCAACTCTTATATATTTAATGATATTCCTATGGGCATCAAAGTCGAACAAAAAATGTATTTTAATGTTAGTAAAAAATTAAAATAATGGTATTATGATCAAATATCATGTATACTATTCATACAATGTTGAATATTGTTTGAATGTGTTTTAGGAAAATCCGGTCACTCCTCCACTTGTGGAAGTTGATATTTTTGGAATGTATTAGAGTTATTTAAGAAAATTACACATCTATTACAATGAATGTGGATTTACATTTGATATTTGAAACCAATAATATTAACTCGTATAAGTATGATAATAATATTGAAGATCAGATAAAAATTACAATAATTGCATTGTTTAAGATTCTAATTCAAAAGGATAATTTAGCAAAGACGGTTGCATATAAAATATTACATTCCATGATTTTAAAAGAGGAAAATAATGGTAAAAACTGTATATGATGTGGAAAAAATTATTATAAGAAAATTTAATAGCTAAATACATTATCATCTTTATTTATTCTTTAAAAAATAAATCTCTTTTATGGCTTACAATTCATGAAATAGTGGGTTTGAATAAAACAAGATAATATGTTAAAATATTATTATTTGAACAATAATAATAATACAATGTTATGATGGTTGGAATGAATTTAAATAAAAAAAATTAATAAATTTATATAGTTTACACATGTTTAAAAAAAATTAATTTGTTATATATTTATTTGAAATTATAGTCGAACTATTTGAAAGAGAATGAAATGTTTTCAAAATAAATATAATTTTCTAAATGGATGATTAGTAATGATTTTGTACATAATTTATAATTAATTTTTATCTGTTATTAAATATATTTTTTTGAATAAATTAATATTTATTCTTAAATATAAATTCCAGATTCACATTAAGTTATATTTTTGAGAATTTTCAAATTTGATTTATTATTGTGAGGATCGTTGAAAAATATTTCTTTTTATTGAAAAATACATTTTCCTTTAATTTTATTAAAAATATATAATATATTTAAAATTATATTTAATGTATCGTTATTTAAATTATGTTAAATTTTTTTTTTGTTCATTGGTATAAATTTACTACTTAATTTTGTTTTAATAAATTCATTTCTTATGAGATTTTTTTCATTGGAATACCTATATTTCGTCAGGTTGGTTATTTTATATTAAATTTATTTTTGCAAATAATGTGAATATAAATAGATAAAATGGATTATATATTTTTACATATAATATTTTCATTTTATAAATCATTATTTATAATTTTATACCCCAATGAATGTTAGAAGCAGTAAAAACTAATTACATCGGTTAAGTTAAAAATGAGTTTATAAGGTGTTAAACTAAGAATATAATGGTTTACAATTAACTAACACTTTTCCAAAAACCATTTTATATACATATTACTAAATTATAATCAATATCGTTTTATAATTACCCATGCTTGAGGATTTTTTCATGCTAAAAATATAGTACTAATTTAATCATTTAAACAATTTCATGCGTGTCCTCTCCCCACTTGTATAAGGCCACCTTATCTCCTCCCCTATTCACCCTTAAAAACCCAATAGGATATGAATATAAATAAAAAAATAAATACATTTATTAACATATCATATATAAGAGGAATTTTTTAAAATAAAATCCTATGAATAATTATTTAGTTATGAACCTAATGAGGCACAATAAAGAAGACATTAAATTGTAATACATTCATATTTGATTTATTTATATCTCAACATAATTCAATACTAATTAAAATATGATAATAAAATTACCGTAGTATATATTATATATTTATAGTTTTTTATTTAATAAACCATATTCATCTCCATATCCATCAAATGGAAGAGGAAAATGTTAATTGTTTGTATGGCGGACTATCGCCTCACAAACCGATGGAATCCATTTTCCATCACCACATTTTATTAATGTATATAATCAGGAATTTAACTTATTTATATGTTATTTATGATATTATTGTACTTATTAAATTATTTTTGAACATATATCATCTTAATTTATATATTGTGTTGGATATTATGAACTCGTTCGAGTGTACGGAGGACTACCACCTCACAAAGTGATGTCATTTGTTTTTCATTTACAATTTGAATGTAAGGTACTAATAATATTGGTAAGTAATGTATATTATATAAATGATATAAAATTTTTGGAAAAATAATATCATATATAACTTCATACCTTATAATCCATTATAAAATAATAACATAGCTTGTACATACATTTGGATTACCGCCTTTACGTAATTATCCGAAATTTTATTCATTTTATTTTTACATTTATTCTTAATAAGTATTGATTATGTTTAAATATATAACATATATAAATAAATTTTTATTTTATAAAGGGTAATTAATATTTATCTTCCTTTCTTTCTATCCATCGAGAAAAATGGAAAAAAATTTCATGCATATGAATGAAAAACCGTCTTCGTAATCAATGTAATTCATTATCTATCACTAAATTTTAAAGATTACTATAAATACATTTATAATTAATATATATCATATTTATATCATTTTTTTCATTATTTATATGACTTAACCATAATAATATTATTTTTAAAAAATTACCAAACTAAAACATACATGAAAAACTATGAAAATGGCATCGAAAAAAATTATTTTAAGGAAGAGTTATTAATAAATAAGATAAAAAAATTATATAAGTAATTAATATTTTGAATGATAAATAATATTTCACATAATTAATATATTTATAATAAAATTATATTATCTATAATGTTATTTGGAAACATTAAAAATCTTCTAAAATATATTGTAGGGGTTTCTCTTCACACATTTACTTACATGAGAAATACACCATATAGTCTGATTATTCCATTATGTGGTGTATATACATACCAATATTATAATATATATCATGAAAATATTTATACTAATTTCATTTCATTTTTCATTTGATGTTATTTTTTTAATTCAAAAGTATCTATAGTGGTAAGTTATTGTTTCATAATCTTGATATTATTTTAGATTGTTATTTATTAATTATCCCTTAATGGAAATTACATTATATTTTTATCTTTAAAAGAATTAGTTTTACTGTCCTATAAGTTTTAATGATTTTTTTTCTTATATTACTATTTTCCCACTCTATTAAACTCAAAATAGTTGAGAAAATGTTTCTTATAAAATCTATTTTATTTATTTATTTGTTCAAAAATTATTTTTTTTCATAAAAATTTATATTATCAGAAAATGTAGTCAAAAAGAATTTTATCATCATATAAATTAATCATCAATGAATTTTTTTTCCATTTTTACTGTATAATTTTTTTTATAGAACATTCTTATATTTATTAAAATATGGCCCATTTGGTTTTTACTGAAAATGTGAAAGGAATGGTTATATTAACGTGTATTGTCTGAATGAAATATCATGATAAATTAACGAACAATAATCTAAAGATAAAATTATAAGTTTATAATTTTATATTAATGGTATTTAATTTCCAATTTTTTTTAAAATGTTGTCCTAAAATGTTATTTTCAATGATTAATGGTTATTTTCCTCAATAATGTTTTAATGACTTTTTTGATATTTTTATTCCTAGATGACATCATACCTCTATTGTTATTTTGACAATATAAGGATAGTATATATTGATATTAGTATTATTCAATATTTTGATGTCTTATAATTTGTTTGAATATGGATATTAAATTTTATTCCAATGCAACATATTGTTCTAAATGGTTTATAATTACGTTGATTTTATTTTGGTGTGAATAAAAATATTTTATGTTACTTATTGAATATTAATGTTTTATGTTAATTTTTAATCCACATATCATATGAGTAATGCATAAAAAATGTATGATAAGGGTGTGGACCAATTATATATATCCTCTTAATTAATTGACAGGTTTCCGAAGAAAAATCTAGTGGCCAAATTAGATACATTTCAATCAGCTGATGAAGACTACATTGTGTAATATTTTTATACTATTTTTTAGATGTCTATAATTTTTCATTAACTAAATATGTGATCAGTTACTTATTCCATTTTTTTATTTATTTTATACTATATTCATGGATATTATTATATATCAAGTGATTATTTGTATTTCATTATGTGATCATCATTTTTTTCTTCCATATTAGTCCATGTTTGTTGATTTAATGGAATATGTTTCTGTTATTTACGTAGAATTATTGAATATTATTATTCATTTATGATATATTCAAATGAATACATACCCTTAATGATAATATAATTTCAACCCTTTCTGAGGTTTTATTTTTCCAAAGGACACACAATCAATTTTTTATTGTTATAGATCGATATGATATGAGGAATAATAACATTATCAATAATAAAATTTGTATTTTTTATTTTTTTTATAATGGAATTATAAAGTATGTACCTATTTTTACAACAATGATAATCTATTTTGTCCTTCGGGGTGAGATTCCTTGTATATTATTCAAATTTAATAATGTATACCCTGACTATGGATTTCTAGTTTTAGATTCATATGAGTTGTTATCAAAGAAATATTAGTATTTTCATAGGGAACTAGATTTTGGATGACATTGATTGAGAAATATAAAATAATTAAATTCATTAGGACTATGTATAGAAGAACTCCATAAATTTTTTTAGGGTAGATGTAATTTTATTACCTAGAAATATATGGTTTTTTGGATATAATAAGTGTACATAGTTCTATCACAAATTTCCATAGTGCTAATAACACTGTAAAATGAATTTTGGGATCGAATCAAGCATTACCTTGGAAAATTAATATGGCATAATAAGGACCTAATTCGATACTCCATGGGAAAATTCCTTGGGGAATAAAAAATTAATTTATGAATGATTATAAATACATTGAATATATTATTATGTTTTGAAAATATTCTTAACGAAACCATCTTTATGATTATGAGATTGTTAATGCATAAATGATTCAATTCATGTTATTTATTACATTGGTTTTAATATTATACATTATTATTAAATATGTTTTGATCTAATCTAGTGTATCCCACTCTTTATTTATGGGGACCAAGGGAAGGTATAGGAAACATATAAATGAATATAATCGGAAGAGTAATTTTAAATAGTTATTTATTGGGATCTTTTCTATTTATAAATGGGAACTTGTCTCATAATCATTCTCATCATTAGTAGACATATAATAATATTTAATAATGATTGATAAATTATTAACAAAATATTATGGATTTGGTGGTAAGAAAAAGAAGAATAGGATATGGGATAAAAATGGTGATAATTTAAAGAAGGGATTGATGGATTTTCCTCATATTAATTTTTTTAATGAGTTAATAAAGTACATACGTTAAGGGAATATATGTTTTATATCAATTATCAAAGAAATTATACCATACACATACTTTTAGGAGATATAATGAAATATACAATATTAAAGGAATCTACAGTGAGGATATGGTACACTCGATAAATTAATTTTTTCACATCAATATTATAAATGAAATATATTTCTTTCATATTACATTTGAAAGAGAACACAGGGCTTAAAAACCCATAAAATATATTTCAGTAAATTTAATCTCTATAATATCATAGAAAACATGAATTATAAGGCCCCAGCCTTAAACAATAATTAATATTTAATTAAATTAATAATTCACATTGAGGATCTTTTCAGGTTTAGAGTTTTAGAGAGTTATATCATAAATCATGAATTGCATTCCACATTTCAACAAAGTGGTTACATAAAAGATAGTAGTCATTTTTCCCCATCAATAGAAACATATTTAAAATAATACATGGATTCTTTCTTGACACTTCCTTGACACTATCATCATAACATGTACCTTTCCCTTGACCTGTGAAAAACATTTTAAAAACATGGGATGAGCATAAAAAGCTTAATATGGGATATAAAAGTACGAAAAGAAAACATTAGTCCATGTATGAAATCATACTTTACTCATAAAACATTATCATTTTAACATACCTCATCAAATCATGAATAAATCATAGAAATCATAAGGCATAATGGTAACTTGACGCATTTATAACAATATTACGTAGGGAGTAACCCTCTTGGTTACGTTTGGAATACCCATCACAGTATATTCCTTGAATCTCTTCAGAGAAACCTTAACGTTTAACCCCTTCGAGATACCCAATGCATTGGAGATCTATATCGGGATCACATTCCGTTTGTTTATCATGGAACCACCCGTCTTCATAATAATTCCCAAGAACCATAACATAATCGTATCACGTAAAACATGTATAAAGGAAACGTTACATTTCCACCTTTCAATTACAAGATATCAATAATACACATTGATATAAAAACATTATGAAAACCATTTTCAATACCAAAATAAAAGAAGAGTAAAACATGGTATTTATTTTTCATTCAAAAAAGGTATGGATTGTAGAGGAAACTGAAACTCAAATAATGGTCATGGCGGCGGAGAAGTCGTTGTCGCCGCATACATACGACAAGAAAAAAATTACTTTTTGTAGTTTAGTAAAAATCTTCGTATAAAAATATTCCTTTTGAATAAAATAAAATTAAAAGGGGTTTATACACCGTATAAAAGAAATTTGTGTATAAAACAAAATATGCCCCAATGAAAGTATATTGAGACGATGTCCTTTACAAAAACGGTATCCTTATATTAAGGACAAATCAATTATATAATTATGTGTGACAAATGAATACACCTAATATAAGGGTATATCAAGTATAAAACAACCATAGTACATTCAAACATATTAATAGAATGACATATTCAAGGAGTAAATTTTTATCCCAAATAATCAAATTTGGGTTAAGAAGTTTCCTTGCAAAAATTCTACAGCCTAACGGCGTCACTTAAAAATTCAGAAAAAGAGTTGATGAGAGATAAAAATGGAATCTCAATACATGGACATAAAATTTATGTCAATAAGGATATATAATAACATATCCCAACGTAATAGTATGTGAATTATAAGACATAACAAAAGAAGTCTTTTAAAAAGAGGAGGGTAAAAGGTTCTCTTACTGACTTGGGTAACTTTCGAAACGTACACCCCATGGAAGAAGGGTCGTAGAATGAAGATGTAAATACCCATAAGTGAAATTATACTACAAAAAATGTATAATAATGGGAAATAAATAAACCACTCAATGTAAAAAGTGGAAAACATAGCATAAATGTCACATGAATAAAAGTGAGATGAAACATCCCTTACGAAAACTCGGCAGCCTAACAGTGCCACTTAAAACTTTCAGAAATGGATATATGAGATCAAATATGGTATCTCATAATATGAACATAAAAATTTCAGTATGAAGAATATAAACGAACATCCCCAAACATAATTAATATGAGCTTAAAATAAATGTCATAAAAGAGAGTACTTAAAAAGAAAGAGAGAGGTTGGATCTCTTAAGAAAATTCGGCAGCCTAACGGCGCCACTCAAAAAATCCAAAATGGATTGATGATAGAAAATAGGTTCTCTCACCATATGAACATAAAAAGTACATTAGGAGTAATATAAAATAATATACCAATCATATGAAATATTAGCTTAAAAGGAATGACACAAAAGAGTGTACTTAAAAAAATGAGAGGGGTAGGATCTCCTACCTCAAGTTCGACTTGTCTTGTTCGTTTGTTTATATTCCTGAATAATAAACTTTGGTAAATTTATAATTTCTTAAGGACCTCCTTTAAAGATTATTATTCAGTTTATATCACATATTATAATGTTATAATAATTGCTTAATAATGTTAGTTCATATCAGACGTTTTTGTCGATGTTTGGTACATGAGTAAAAAAATGAACTTGTTTGAAAATGATTTCCCATGTAGTTATAAGTAAATCAATTCAAAAATATTATTAATGATGAAAATATCATATATATCCAGTAAATATTCATTTTATACTATTCCATAACATTTGGAGATAAAAAAATGAAAAGCACCGTTCATGGAGACGGTAGGCCGTATGAATGCATGAACGCTACTTCCTTTTTTTATTATATTAATGGAATTAAAAATAAATGACATATATATATATATATGTATTATAATTCCAGTATAATATATATGTTATATAGGTCACATATGTTCTTTAATTTCATTCTTAATACATTCCATGTATTGCATGAACGAGTCACATCACATGAGGTGGTGGTAGTCCACACTTCCTCATATGAAATTATCGCATTTTCACAACATGAAAAGAATAAAGGTATGTTTTAAATATAAAATACAGAAGTATATAGTAAACATAAATACCATATATATCATATATAAAATACAGTGACATCATAATGGCCACCTTTAAATGTGTTAAAAGAATATTGAACAATCATCGTTTCGTGTGGCAGAAAATCGCCAAACACAGAAACAATATGTTCTTTAACCATTAGATGAAGGTGTGTGAATGTATAGATTGAATAATTATTATAACAACATCCTGGTATATTTAATATACTGGTGTTGTTATAAAAAAAGTAATAAAAAGAGTTTAAGGGTTTGGAGAAGCAAAATAAAACAAAAGAACACAAGGGAAGACATTACCTTTAAATTGGGTAACTCTCATTGATTTAAGCTCAAAGGATTCCTTGGAAAGGTTTATGCCCAAAGTGAGGCTTAAATGAAGATAAGAGGGATGTGGATAGATTAAATGGGAAGGTTTTGGCCGAGCCAAAGGCTAGAGAGGTGTGGGTAAGGTGGTAGAGCCGGGGGCCTTTTATAAGAGAAGAGGAGGGACACTCTTGGAAAGTTACAAAATGATACTTTATTTTTAAATATGTTTCAGAATTTAAAGCTCCAAAATTGATGTATTTAAAGGATAAGGTGGAAAGGGTACGAAATATACTCATCCAATAGGTCTTTTACAAGTTTATGTTATAGTTTTAACATTATCTTTTCATTTTATTTAAATCCTTTATTAATGAGTTAATCGCTGCATCATCATGATGTCTAACATTATTTAATTTATTTAATGTATAAAATTATAAAAAACACTATCATGATGTAGGAAATCGTTTTAGCTTTATAATAAATATTTATAGTAAAAAATATGACTTGTATGACCCCATTTAAATTTTTTTTTAGTAAAACAACTCAGGCTTGTGACATTTTTATTTTAACATAAAATAAAAAAGTTATCTATGTAATATTCAAACCAAAGTGGCTTCATTGGGTCCCCAAGTTGTCCCATGGATTTTCTGTGTCGGCCATGACACATCCAATTAGGTTAGGACATATTTATAGGTCATTTCATATTATTAAAACACTATTTGTACCTTATATTAAACTAATTACCTCTAATTGTGATTAAAAACATAAAAGTTACTATTCACCAAAAAATTATTTTAATCCCATTGAACCACATTTTACATCCTAATGACAACCATGTATGTCAGATTTTTGAAATTCTAGTCACAGAAGTGGTAATGTTTCATTTAAACAAAAAATCTTTTTTTAAACTACCACTTAGTGGTTTCACTATTCATCAATAATTGATGTTTTTCATAAAAATACCAATAATTCACCCTAAGATATATTTGATATTCTGAATTCAATAGATGTCTATTTTAAAAAATTCAAAAAATATATGTTTCATTAATTAATATAATAATTAATTCTTGTTGTCAAAACAAATAGCGTGTTCTGAAGAAACAATATCTATTAAAAGATTGACACTAGTTTAAGTCCAATTTCAATGTGAAATTTATACCAATGACCCATATTGGATTAAACTGTAAAAATATATTCTAATTTCACTTTAAAATAAATTCAAAAGATAATCTAATCATATAAATAAATTATATTAAAAAGAGTTTTTGAATTAAAAAACAACATTTTTCACTATTCAATACAAATGAACTTTATCGGAAAAATACCAAAAATTTAAAAAAAGTAAATTTTGATGTCCTTTTTCTAAATAAGAATTTTATTTTGTAAAATATTACACCTAAAATTGTCAAAAATGTGGATTTAAAATAGGTTCGCCATCAAAAGGTAGTTAATCGACCTTTTAAAGAATATTAGAATGTTTACGCTTAAAATTGGATTCTTTCAAATTTTTAATCCTGTAACATTTATTGTAAAAAGTAAAAATATTTGAAAAACATATATAATCATTTTGTAGTCAGTTCTGTTCATTCTCCCCATTACAACAGCTAGGCAGTAACTACTATATAAAATAATATTATTTTATTATTAGAGTGCAACGGAAGATTCCCAATAAACTCGTTGTTGCGTATTTGGTACGCCATCGAGCATAGCGTCCCCTTTAAAGTAATATTAATATTTTATTCACAAATATTGATAAATGTGAAAATTTCATATTCCTTATTTACCTGGGGTGTTACATCCTTCCCCCATTTTGGGAATTGCGTCCTCGCAATTTTAAAATTGGGCTTGGAAACTTCTTTTAAAATCCCACATCGGAACAAGAGTCAGTAAAAAAGTCACTTTAAAATAAAGAAAGAGAAGCACAAAGGACACCCAAGTTAACCCATACTAGGATTCAATGTAGGAAAACATGGATATGGAGAAAAAAACAAAGATTCATGTTCTGAGGTGGAGTGATAGAAAACATGTTTCAGAGAATGTTGACCACAAGAAAATCACATACTTTTGGTGGGTTAAATGGTATTCAATTCCCCCGTAGGAAAATTTAATAGACAAAATTATTATTTTATGTTACTTTTCATTGTGGAATTTATTTTTTATCTTAAGGAAACATACTTACTTGTCATGTTGACTTTCAACTTTTACTATATTTATTACACAAACTCGTACATTCCCCAAATGATGAATATTTAGGAAGACTTGTTTACATTAAGAGAGCTATTATCAACTACTAGAGAATCACCTAATCCACAAAAGAGAACTATATACTTCCCATGTCTTTATACCTTAACCAAAATTAAAACCTAAATGGTTGTTATGAGATCAGATAATACCCAAAAAGGATAATCCATTATATAAAAAAATTCATTATCTCCAAATTTTTTCAAACATTACCCAAAGTTCAACAAAGACAATTCATTAAAAAAATTGTCCATAAAATTCTTCAAAGTAAACCATACTAATATTGAAACCAATATATTTGAAGGATTTAATCACATAGTCATCCAAGGAACCAATTAACACTTATCTCAAAATAACATTAGTTGGTCTTAAAGTCTCATATTGAAAGGTAATTAACTAAATCACATATCCTCTATGATAGGTTAATAATTTCTATAGATAACCCAAAATCAACTTACTCTTAATTCATAAAATCATGTAACTAAAAAAGAATAATTCATACTAACCAGGGACTCCACGTAGTCCAGTGGTAGGTGATAAATACCAGTCGCACTTTGGTTGTGGGTTCAATTCCCACAGCTTTGTCCGACGCGACGGAATATCACACGGTCTGCGTGTTTTCCTTTTTATAAAACTCCATAAATAACCCTAACATGTTTTAACATCAATAGTTTCCTTATACCTCTCATTTCCATCCAAATTCATTACAATCTCAACATCTTAATTCTTGAAGTCTTATTTCACCACCATAAGATAAAATAAATCAATCCCCAAAATGAATAGCATCATACCTTGATCATGCCATCCACTCGGTTTCATCATCATCTTGCTCACGTAGGTAGAAGTCCCATGCATTACAACAATGATTTATAGATCATTCAAAATCATTTTCTTCCTCCATCTGAACACACCTTGTACAACATGGGTCATATGGGTGTTCACAGAAAAACAGTTTTGGAAAATAATAATGTATAACATATAATTCCAAAACATCTGATAAAACATGATTTCTATAAAATAGTCGGACAGAATTTGAGATGAAAAATTCTATTATTGGTCCTTTTAAAATACCCTAAGTATGTGCTGAGAGACTATATTTTAAAAGAAAATATAAATATGTAGTGCAAGGGTCTCCTTCCTCAGCACCATTTTTAAAATCATAATATGCTTCAAATTCTTGTGATAAGGTAAAATATTTGAAAATACCTTGATAATATTTACCTTTATTGAAAATATGAGAATATTGTGAAAATAGTATTTGTCTAAATACAACCCATGATCCACAATGATGACGAGGTATAGTGGAGGTGTTTGATATCTCAAACAACTTCTTACAAGTGAGTTGTATGTTAGAAAAAGTTTCAAAATCATCCAAACATAACATTGAAAGAATTATTGCAAGCATGTCATCAGGAAGAGATAGGAATGTCGTTTGAGATCCTTATCCTTCCATTCGAAACTAGCTTTACTTGACCAGAAAAAAGTTATAAAAAACGGATTTAACTGAAATAATAGATATAGGGACTTATCATGTCTCTAACAAAAACTCATAATCCCTAATGTTGTCTAAACCGACCTCTGATTCCAACTATAAGGCCCCAGCCTTAAACCTTACTTAATATTGAATTAAATGAATAATTCCCATTGAGGATCTTTTCAGGTTTAAAGTATTATAGAGTTGGATCATAAATAATGAATTACATTCCACATTTAAAAAAAGTGGTTACATAAAAGATAGTATTCGTTTTTCCCCATCAACGGAAACATATTTAAAATAAAACATGGATTATTTCTTGACACATCCTTGACAATATCATCATAACATGCACCTTTCCCTTGACCAGTGAAAAACATTTCAAAAACATGGGATGAGCATAAAAAGCTCAGTAAGGTATATTAAAGTACGAAAAGAAAACATTAGTCCATGTATGAAATCATACATTACTCATAAAACATAAGAATTTTTACATAACTCATCAAATCATGAATAAATCATAGAAATCATAAGGCATAATGGAATCTTGAGGCATTTATAACATTCTTATGTAGGGAGTAACTCTCTTGGTTACCTTTGGAATACCCATCACAGTATATTCCCTAAATCTCTTTAGAGAAACCATAACGTTTAACCACTTCATGTTACCCAATGCAATGGAGATCTATATCGGGCTCACCCCCCTTAGTTTATCACGGAACTACCCGTCCTCATAATAATGCCCAAGAACCATAACATAATCGTATCACATAAAACATGTATAAAGGAAACATAACATTTCCACTTTTCAATTACAAGATATCAATAAAACACATTGATTTACAAACATTATGAAAACCATTTTCAATACCAAAATAAAAGAAGAGTAAATCATGGTATTTATTATTCTTTCAAAAAAGTTATGGCTTGTAGAGGAAACCTAAACTCAAATAATGTTCATGGCGGCAGATAAGTCATTGTCGCTGCATATGTACGACAATAAATACATTACTTTTTGTAGTTTTGTAAAAAAATTCATATAAAAATATTCCTTTTTAATATATGAAATTTCAAAGGGGTTTATACACCGTATAAAAGAAATTTGTGTATAAAACAAAATATTCCTCAATGAAAGGAGATTGACACGATGTACCTTACAAAGACGGTATCCTTGTATTAAGGATAAATCAATTACATAATTATGTGTGACAAAACAATACACCAAATATAAGTTGATATAAAGTGTAAAACAATCAGAGTACATTAACGCATATTCATATAATGACATATTCAAGGAGTACAAGTTTATCCCAAAGAATCAAAATTAGGTTAAGAAGTTTCCATGCAAAAATTCAATAGCCTAACGGTGTCACTTCAAAATTCACAAAAAGAGTGGATGAGAGATAAAAATGGTATATCATCACTTGGACATAAAATTTACATCAATAAGGATATATAAGAACATATCCCAACATAATATTATGTGAATTAAAAGACATAACAAAAGAAGTCATTTAAAAAGAGGAGGGTGAAAGGTTCCTTTACCGATTTGGGTAACTTTCGAAATGTACACCCCATGGAAGAATGGTCATAAAATGAATATTTAAATACCCATAAATGAAATTAGACTACAAAAGGTGTATAATAATGGGCATTACATACACCAATCTATGTAAATAGTGTCAAACGTAGCATAAATTTCACAGGAATAAAAGTGAGATAAAAAATCCCTTACGAAAACTCGGCAGCCTAACAGTGCCACTTAAAACATCCCAAAATGGATTTATGAGATCAAATATGGTGTCTCATAATATGAACATAAAAATTTCAGTATTATTAACATAAAAAAACATCCCCAAACATAAGAAATATGAGCTTAAATAAAATGACATAAAAGAGAGTACATAAAAAGAAAGAGAGAGGTAGGATCTCTTACGAAAATTCGGCAGCCTAACGGCGCCACTCAAAACATCCAAAATGGATTGATGAGAGAAAATAGGGTCTCTCACCAAACGAACATAAAATTTACAGTAGTAGTAATATAAAATAACATCACAATCATAAGAACGATAATCTTAAATGGAATAACACAAAATAGTGTACTTAAAAAGAAAGAGAGGGGTAGGATCCCTTCCCTCAAGTCCCACTTCTCTAGTTCGTCTATATATATTCCTAAATAATAAACAATGGTCAATTTATAATATCTTAAGGACCTCCTATATATATTATTATTAAGTTAATATCACATATTATAATTCTATAATAATTGTTTTTAATGTTAGTTCACATCAGACATTTTTTCCGATGTTTGGTAGATGAGTAAAAAAATGAACTTGTTTGAAAATGATTTCCCATGAAGTTATAAGTAAAATATTTACAGAATATAATTAATTATTAAAATATCAGATATATCTATTACATATTAATTTTATACTATTCCATTACATTTGGATATAAAATAATGAAAAGCACCGTTCATAGAGATGGTAGGCCGTACGTATGCATGAACGCTACGTTCATTTTTTTATATTAATGGAATTAAAAATAAATAAGAGAGATATATATATTATAATTACAGTATAATATATATGTTATATAAGTCACATATGTTCATTAATTTAATTCATTATACATTCCATTTATTGCATGAATGAGTCACAACACTTGAGGGGCGGTAGTCCACACATCCTCATATGAAATTATCATATTTGCACTACATGAAATGAATAATGGTATGTTTTAAATATAAAATACAGAATCATATAGTAAACATATATACCATATATATAATATATAAAATACAGTGACATCATAATGGCCACCTTTAAAGGTGTTAAAAGAATATTGAACAATCATCGTTTCGTGAGGCAGAAAATCGCCAACCATAGAAACAGTATGTTCTTTAACCATTAGATGAAGGTGTTTGAAAGTGTAGATCGAATAATTCTTATAAAAAAATCCTAGTATATTTAATATACTGTTTTTTTTACAAAAAAAAAAGTATTAAAAAGAGTATAGGGGTTTGGAGAAGAAAAATAAAACAAAAGAACACAAGGGGAGACATTACCTTTAAATCGGGTAACTCTCTTTGATTTAAGCTCAAAGGATTCATTGGAAAGGATTCAGACCAAATTGAGGCTTCAATGAAGAAGAGATAGATGTGGAGAGATCAAATGGGAAGGGTTTGGCTGAGCCAAAGGCTTGAGAGGTGTGGGTAATGTGGTAGAGGTGGGGGCCTTTTATTAGAGGAGAGGAGCGGCACTCTGGGAAAGTTACAAAATGTTACTTTATTTTCAAATGTGTTTCGGATTTTAAAAGTCCCAAATTGATGTATTTAAAGTATAAGGTGGTATGTGTTTGAAATATAATCATCCAATAGGTCTTTTACAAGTTTACATTATAGTGTTAACATTATCTTTTCATTTTATTTAAATCTTTTATAAATGAGGTAATCGTTGCATCATCATGATGTCATAAATAATTTAATTTATTTAATGTATAAATATTATAACCAAATAACATGATGTAGGAAATATTTTTCTATTTATAATTAATATTTATATCCAAAAATATAACTTGTATAACCCCATTTAAATTTTTTTTTAGTAAAACAACTCATGCTTGTGACAGTTTTATTTTGACCTAAAATAAAACGTTATTTGTGTCATATTCCAACCAAAGTGGCTCCATGGGGTCCCCAAGTTGACCCATGGATTTTATTGGTCGGCAATGACACATCCAATGAGGGTAGGACATGTGTCTATGCCATTTCATATTATTAAAACATTATTTTTACCTTAAATTACACTTATTACCTCTAATCGCGATTAAAAACTTTAAAGTTACTATTCACTAAAAAAATTATATTAATAACATTGAAACACATTTTACATACTAATGACAACCATGTATGTCGGATTTTTGAAATTCAAATCACAGAAGTGGTAAAGTTTCATTTAAATGAAAAATCAGTTTTTAAACTACCACTTAGTGGTTTCACTATTCATAAAAAATTGATGTTTTTCAGAAAAATACCGAAAATTCAGCCTATGATATTTTTGATATTCCGAATTCAAAAATGATGTTTATTTTAAAAAATTCAAAACATATATGTTTCATTAATTAATTTAATAATTAATTCCCGTTGTCAAAACAAATAGAGTGTTTTTATGCAACAATATCTGTTAAAAGGTTGACACTAGTTTAAGTCCAATTTCAATGTAAAATTAATACCAATGATCACTATTGGATTAAAAGGTAAAAATATATTATAATTTCACTTTAAAAACAATTCAAAAGATAATATAATCATATAAATAAATTATATTTAAAAGAGGTTTTGAATTAAAATACAACATTTTTCACTATTCATTAAAAATGAACTTTATCGAAAAAATACAAAAAAATTACACAATGAAAATTTTGATGTCCTATTTATAAAGAAGAATTTTATATTGTCAAATATAACACATAAAAATGTCAAAAAGTGGATTTAAAATAGGTTCTCCATCAAAATATGGTTAATCGACCTTTTAAAGAATATTAGAATGTTTACGCATAAAATTGTATTCATTTGCATTTTTAATCCTCTAACATTTATTGTAAAAAGTAAAAATATATGAAAATCAAATATAATCATTTTTTAGTTAGTTCTGTTCATTCCCGCCATTACAACGGTTAGGTGTTAATTACTATTTAAAATAATATTATTTTATTATTAGAGTGCAAAGTAAGATTCCCAAGAAACTCGTTGTTGCGTATTGGGTACACCATCGAGCATAGAATCCCCTTTAAGGTAATATTAATATTTTATTCAAAAATATGTATAAATGTGAAAATTTCATATTCTTTATTTACCTGGGGTGTTACATGAGTCCCCGAGAAAAAATGAAGTATAATAAAGTATACAATTATTACATAACCATAAAAATTGAGGGAATTAATATTACTAATTAAATTAGTAAATTTTAGATATTTATTGATAACCTATAAAATAAGAATCATTAAAACAAAAAATCTTTTAAGAAAGATAGTATTTTCTTTAAAATATTATTTTGTCACACTTTCCACTCATAATTTAAAATTAAATTTTATCAATTATAGATTATTTATTTGAAAAATTCTTCATCACATTGTAAATTTTTATATCATGATTCTATTAGGGTGAACATTGTCATATTTTTATGAAATATTAATTTTTTAATGAATATTGAAAAATAATAAATATTAAATTAAAACAGTATTTTATTTTGTACTATTCATAAAGATATACTATATTTCAAAGTAGTTTTATAGTCAAATTATATAATAAATATATCTATTAACAAATATAATGTCATTGGAATAAATTTCATATTTAATTATGATATTAAAAATTTGTAAACCAATGAAGAAACTCTCTATGAAAACCCACTATCATTGTGTTAATAAGATATTAACATTAGATTAGATATTTCCACTCATATGTTTTTTATTTTAAAAACTAAATAAAAAATTTTCAATCCCCATAATATATGGTATATAAAATTTTAATTGATTTTTTTTTCAAAATGAATAATTAAAAAAATTGATATATTTTACCATTGTTATGGTAAAAATGAGTTTACAATGGGGTGTAACTATAAATATATTCATAAATATTACCAATAACATGTATAAAAATTATGTTATTCATATATATATACCATATATGGTATAAATCTTAATAATGAACCATTATTTATCATTGTGGCTTGTGAAAGACGTGTCTACAACATTTTATTTTCAAATACTACTTGTGCACCTCTCACCTCACTGATAAAATGCCAACCCACTCCTATCATAATCACTCCTAAAATAATTTAATCTTATTAAATACCTAAAAAATAAATTCCCATATTTCCTCATATCTTTATATAATAATAATTTTTTCATAAATATGACCATGGAAGGATTTTATCACAATCCTTAGGTTGTTACCCGAAGGAGTTGTATCATTCTTGAATGAGATTTTTTATATTATTTCATTACACACATCATTCAATGATAAATAAAAAAATTATTATATAATAAACTCTATATAATACATATACGAATATGTTCTTCCTGTTAATATCATGATATAAAACCTTATCCACTTCCATAAAATGGGATAAAAAATCTTTATTCGTGTGTAAGTCCGACTACCACCTTATGAACTGATATAATTAATTTTTCCATTAACAAATCTCAAGGTCTCCTATATTGGGGGATAATATATTTACATATATATGATATTTAGAACATAATAATACCTCTTGAGTAATTATACTAAATATACCCATTAATGATCCATTCTATAGGGGATAAAACAAAATGTTTCTCGTGTGTATGGTGAACTACCACCACATGTAGCGACATGATTTGTTTTTAACTAACTCTTTACATAGAAGATAAAAATAATTAATTTAAATAATATTTTTTCATAAATGACATAATTATGATATAAATTTCATATTTATCAATATAAAAATATGATATATCAGTTTAATTTTTACCTTTTTCACTCACTTAATGATGATAACATCGATCGGGTCTATGAGGAATACTGCCTTCCTGAAGTTATGGGACTCTATTTTCAACCCCACAACTCATAAACTATATATATGTATATTTTTTGAAATACTATGTAAGTATGAATTATTTATGACCACATTTTGATAATAATCATTGAAAAATAAAAAAGTTAGTCATGTGTATGTATGACCTACCATCTTGATGATCATAACATTCTTTATTTCTAAACCCCATATTCAATTATTATTATTAAAATTATATTTTATTAATAAGTATTATATTAATTTTGATATTAATAATATTATGATAATGAATCTATATTATAATCATAGGAACTATAACTTCATGACGAGACACAAATGTGAAAACATGGCAATTAACATCTAAAACAGTAAAAACAATATATGATAATTAACGAATTGGTGAAAAGAAGTTTTAAAGGATCATATATGATATTAAAACTAATTATATGGTTATATTTTTATTTAATATTAATTTTAAAACCACTACACATACTATTATATAACAGTAAACTAAAATGATGTGTGAGGTAAGGGACTTCATTTAAATTTCTCTTCATAGAGACTAATTGTAATGTTATTCCATTAATTTACTTTATGTTGTTTATTCAGTTATAATTTAATGTGAAATATAATTATTAATGGTAATAAATTTCTAAAAGTGAAAATGGGTGGCAAAAAACAGGAACTACCAAAAACTATAGAGATTCCAACCAAATTCCATGGAGATGATAACTATAAAATAAAATCTCCAAAAAAAGATAAATTAGTCAAACTCATTATTTTCACCACCTATTCCCTATCATCAGATAACTACTTCAAAATGGTAATCCCCTTCAATTGACATGGAATGTGTAGAAACATCTCATTATGTGATGAGTATAAAATTACTCACTAACATACACCAACAAATATAAAAAATGAATCATATTGTATAGTCAGATCAAAATAATATATATCATTAAATTTAATACAATAACATATATATACATTGGAATGAAATTATGCCCCAAGTCATTCACAACCAAACTGCTAGCCATATGATTATTCTCGATGAAATTCGTGTTATGGGAGAATCCAATCCATGAGCTATTTTGTCACCAGATGAAATCATCTATGTGGTCATGATAATTCCACCCCAATTATTAAATCTCACTGGTCATTGAAAACCCTAATAATGAGATAGGGAAATGCATGTTAGAATTCAATAGGAAACCACAAAACAAATATGGATTAACTGTCTATGTACAATATCTTATTCAAATGATAATACAAACACTAATAAATATGCTTTCTTGAAAGATTATTAACACCATGATGAAGGAGATCTATTAGATTACAGAAACCACATATTGTGTATATAATGATAGAAGATTACACTACTTTATCACAGAGATCCACAAAAGAACTCTATCCAAAACTCATCCACCATACAGGATAGAGAATTAGTGATTTGGAAATAATCAAAAACTATACCCTAAAGGGTATGGAAAATGGAATACACTCATCTGATACTAGTATATAATTATGAAAATAAGGTCTCTATGATCCCTAAAATAGGGTACCAGATGTGGACTACTGGTATACAACTTCTATAGTCTACTGCTAATATTTTTGTGGGGTGCTACCTCACATGACTTGTAAATATCCATATAAAAATTGTATAGTAATAGTACACAATTTGTAATGATTTCTTAATACTCTTCATATGTCATATGGCATTTCTAGTGTCTGTTGGTCTACAGGTTCCCTAAAAACCTTTGAGTTACACATTGATCCTCCTAGAATGAGTCACATAGTGCATGAAAATGTTACATGGAGTGTTATTTGTAAATATATAGGAAACCTGAGTGTGGAAAAAAGGGTTCTGACACGGTGTCTGATACTAGATGACATACCATGTATCCTTGAAATTTCTAGATCCTTCTGGATCTTATATAGTCCTCAATTCACACCTTCTATATTATAATTTCAATTGATAATCATGGATCGGAGGCCACTCATCCCCATCGTTAACTACTCACCATATATTGGATTTTTATTCTTTTGAAAAATTATTCACTGGGAAAATTTCTTTACAACATGATGACCCCATAACATATCCATCATTATAATGGAACACATGGATTGATCTATTCCCATTCATCCTTTAAACATTCACCATCATCCCTAGTTCACTATTACTACAATAAATCACTATACATTCCCATGATGGACATCCCTTTTACCGAATATTAGTCGTGAATTTTTCGAATAATATGTAATAATCAAACCACTATCCAGAAAAAATGAATGTGATAAACATGAGATAAAATAGGGTTAAATAAATAATTCATATTATGTGATAAATTAACATCAACCTATTTTCATTCATCCGTGTTCTGTTGTCATATATTTCGATGAATGTTCTAAAAAAATAAATAATGAAAATAATGCATCCACCATATATAAGACAATTGTTGATGTGTGAGTCAATTATACATCATGAAATTGATCAGATTTCAACCAATGTAAATAAACGGAATGGAAATTTAAAATAAAATATTCTATATTATGTTAGGATCGATACCCATTTCATAAAGGTTCTAAATTTCATTCATTGGTCAAGTCCACGAAATCCATTGGCACACGATCGTCCATCTAATACGATCTGACTGGATCAGACATTGTTAATTAATTGGATCATCTTTAATGTTTCTTTATAATCTCTATTTATTATAGATAATCCATGGGTTTATTAATAAATTCATTTAATAATATGTTATTATTTTGGTGCATCAAATAAAATATATCGATTAATTTAATTTTTTTATTAATTTCTCACATATGACTACTTTTTCAAAAACACGAGAACCTGAAAGAGTTTATGTCATACATTTGGTAAAAAAAATTTATTGAAAATATTGGTTCCCTCATGTTTTAGATCTACAACATTCTTCTTGATTTATCAAAATATTTTAGTAAAATATAATTCATGTGATATATATATACTTAAAATATTTCAAATATTAATTACAGGCACAACGGGCCTCAGAATATCATGTCATCTCATAGCTTGAATCCAAAAATAATCCATATAATATTATTAGAAAATACATGTAAAATTTAAATTCATTACATTCTACCCAAATTTGGAATTTTCATCATGAATTGTGAAAAACCAACTAAAATATGAGGTTACTGGGATCGCATCTCGGTCACACACTCCGAGGTGATCTCATACAGAATGCCACACAGCCACTAACCACACAGCAGGGGTATTAAAAAACCAAAAAATATCTTCCCTTTTCAATCAATGATCTCTACTGGGTAATCAGAAATGGTAGTTCAATCATTAATGTTCATCTTTCCCCAATCGACTTTGTGACTATTCATTCGTGAATTACCTCAATTGCGACATGTAGAAGATGTCATATAGCAGATCAAATTATAGCTATAGAGAGAAGTGGTTTACCTACTCATAAATTGTACATAATATCTATAATGTGATAAATAATTTTGGAGACATCATGATTCCCCAACAAGATCCCCATAATAACCATTAACGTGAGACCCTCAAAAACACATGATCTCCCTAATTTAACTTCATAGGCCTCCCTTATTATTTAGCATAACACTTATGATGGATATGTGTAGTCATCATACACTCCTCTACGATATGAACCATATTTGTAGTATCTCAAATATTATATTTGGACATTAGTGCAGAATCACATGGATCAGTCTATCAAAGTGGTGACATACATGCTATCCCATTTAAGGAATCGAATGGTTCCATATTAATGGTGTAATTGTAACTATTTTTGTACTTATGCTCCACCAAAGAGATAATTTATTCCCAAATGGTTCAAAAATCCAACATAATTCACCATATCATGTCCTCCAAAATCATAAAGGTTTGCTCGATATGGCTACCAATCTATGGGTAAAACACTGTGGTCAAATGCAGCGATCCCCAAAGGCATCCTACAGTTCGATACATAATCATGACACGAATCAATCATCATTGTCTAAAAAATCATCGAGGGAACCCGGTATATCTTTATTATCTCCATAATCTAAAAGTGTCATAGTATTTCAACAGATCTATTCTCTTGAATTTCTCTAAAATCAACTAAATTGGTTAGTTGTTCTATGATCACCTAGATGGGATCATGTCCTCGCGATTTACATTGTAACCCCATCACAAAATATATGGGTATTCTGTCACTAATATTATATAGAACCTCATGGATTTGAGATAAACACACTCGAACCTACTTCTCATAATTCACTTACTTAAAAGTGAGGTATCAAGAGACCAACACAATAACAGAACTCTTTATACATGTCCATTGAAAGTAAATTCATATGTCATGGTACTTCAATTACACACATGGATATATCATTAAAAAATATGTATGAATATACCTCCTAACATCATCCCATAATTAATATTGAACCAATGTATGTCCTCTAAAATTGACATAATACCACAAACATCTGAATTTCTATCAGAAGTTGTCTAGTGGATTACTGAGTATATACGGTCTCACTATCTTTATCTGTATAATGATAATCCCTATCCCACTATATAATTAGTGGGGTAAATACCATTCAACAATGATTTTAACCACCATCCTTGTCCTCAAAGGAAAAATATAATGTGGCTAACTACACTAACATGTCACTAAAAAATGATGAATAATATATCCTACTGAGATATTCATATATCATGTTCCCCTTTCTATGAGTATAGTCAATTTCAACTTCATAGTCGTAGAGGATCTATTTCTCAATTTAATAACCTTATAAGAGTGTTTATAGTTTAAAATGCTGTGTTTATAGTAAAATATAAACTTGTCTCCCATAAGGTATTATCAACACATGTTCAATGTGAAGAATACTAATACTATCTAGAGATCATGGGTTGGATAGTCATACTAATGTCGTCCAAGCTACCTATACACATTGTAAATCATTTTCCTCATTTTCATTATGAAAAACCCAAGACTAGTTCTTGAGTAATTTCAGATCACTATGTCCTCAACCCCATCGATTGTAAATATCATGTTGGGAACTCTCTACAATATTTGCATCAACTTTTAGAAACAGTGCTGGAAAATTTTCGTCCACATGTAATTCTTACACTTTTGTATCAAAGCTACATTGGGTGTTTCTTCTATGGATATGGTGGTTATAATCCTTCCAAAATACCCTTATACACATGGAATCTTTATACCATTATAAAACTCTTAGGTGTCTCCCAAGATAAAAAAACCTCAACATTCTCTAGGTACCCTGCCACTCCTTTCTCTTAGATAATGCATCATTTTAAATTTAAATCTTGAATCTATTACTGACACTTCAAGAGATTCCAATAAATTTGGTTCTGTTGGAGTTTTCCTTGGAATGACTTCATGTGGAACATGTTCTCCTCCTTAGATAACAAGTAAACAAGTAAATATTTGATGAAAATAACCATAAAAGAATCTTATAAAGCTAAAAGATTCTGTTCATGAGTACCATTTACACTATTGAGTGTTCATCACACCAAAGGGAATCACCATGTACTCACATTCCCTGTAGAAAAATATGAATTCCATCTTCATTATATTGATATATCATATTTGTAGTCAGTGATAGCATAATCCATGGTTAATCATTAAGATCCACCATTCCCATGTTTACTGGTCAAAGAGGTTATCTATAATCAGTAATGTGTACTTATTCTTCACTATCTACAAGTTCACGGACATTTAATATACTCAAAAACCAATGATATTATATTCCTTCTTAGATAACACCACTTGGTATGCCTAAGGGGACTTCCTAGGGTCTCGCAAATCACTTACCCTTCAAATCCTAATACTTCATCCTAAAATCATGAAGCTCTATGTGGGTTATCTAATATGTTGTTGTAGATATTAGGATAACCTTGTAGTGAATGTAAATGATAATGTATAGATTACGTTGGAGAGGTAAACCATGAACATCCAAATGAAATAGGAACTTATACATTTACATTATAGCAGGGAATAAGTATCCTATATAATCTACAACACCAAGAGTCTTGATAGTGAATTGGTGTATAATTAGTTTCACATTCTTATTCCCCATATAACCCTTCTCTTCAAGGATTTAGTTTTCACCCAAAAAAATATCACCCCATCCCTGTAGACACTCCACACGCATAGCCAAAAATATTCAACCTTCGAATGAACTTTATATAGTTATTTTATACTTGGAATAACATTATAAGGAATCATCACTGCCACACAAAGATCTCATACAAAATTATTTCCCCCCAAGAAATAGATCACACTTCTGGTTGAATTACGTAATTTTGGAGTCACATCTATTCAGTGTTTCAATGAAAATGGGTCGAGTATAAGGCTCAACCAGAATTTCTATGTCTCAAACAAGGGAAGTGAAATGATTTGACTGAATAAAATCTATTTAAATCAATAATAAAGATAAGGATAAAAATAAATTGATTGAACCTCGTATCATACATTGGTAAATAGGTTCATAGGCATTTATTGCCTGAATTTTTCATCATACATCGCCACCAGCTCCCCAATCATAGTGTGAACCACCTGGAGTGGTTGTTGAAATATTTGAAATCTAAGGAAGAAAAATTATTATGTAAAAAACATCTTCCACATCTTCCCCCCTATGCAGCACATTATACTACTTATGTAATTTCCACTATAGTCCCTCAAATCTCTAAATATTTGATATATGATTGGTTATACAGTCCCATTAATGATGTAATTGACCATCACTATAGAATGAAATCCTCTCTCACAACTGTCTCTAGTAATCCAATGATCCCTTCACCACCAAAACTCTATATTAGGATCATATCTGGAAGTGTCTGGGATTCTTGGATCATATTCAATTCTGTCACCTACTTTTATTTGATGTATTAACTGATGGGTTCCCAAAATATTCACCCATTATAAAGGCATTATCTTCTAGGATGTTATCCACCAATAATGACCACTCAATCCCCCCATCAAAGGTGGTGATGCCTAGAGGATTCATTGAAGCCCTGGTATCTTGGTGTAAGCTCTAGTTAGGTGTCCATTATATGAATAATTGACAATGAAAAATATCCATTAATTATCATTACAGATCAATAAACATCATTGAGTAATATTACATAGTAAAATACCAAACTATAGATGAATATAGACATGTATTTTAATTTATCACAATGTGATAATATAAAACTTCTCTACGATTAGATGATCAATGTTTGGCTATGATAGAGTTTTATCCTCATGTGGCTATCTAACAAAAATCCACAACCTCCTAACATAGATCTTATGAAAAAAAAATTTGTTGACAACCATGTGATCTATGGGAATTATAAAAACTAGGAAAAATTGATTGATTAGCTTTATCCAATCCTCATCAACCTGATGTAATTGATAGCCGCAAAACCTTAAAGGTCATTACCTATAGAACTTATGAAGTACACTTAGAACGCGTGAATCCTAATTTATCCCTTCCATCTATAGATGATGATCAATGAGTGAATCTATATATAGAAAACCACATAGAGGTTTTATATCTTGTATAAGAACCTGCACTAATTCCTCATTACTCGGTGGATCATCCTTGTGATCGTAGAGTGGAATCCTTTTCGGTTGACTTCCCACAAGCTTCATCAAATAAAACATAATTACCGTGGAAAAATAGTATCTATTTGGATAGGACTCAAGAATGTCATGAAAAATAGAACCCATTCCTATACGATTCAAGTGATAATGTGTTCCCTACAACCAATATATACATGTATCGAGTCATAATATATTTAATCAGAGTCATGATGTAGGGATACGTCATCAACTACACTAACACTAGTGTCCTTGGACATAAATCCGAACAAAAAACATATCACTTTTTCCCAATCCAACATTAAAAAAACAATAACAAGATAGAGATGAATACTTTAGTATCATTATGTCAATCAATGACCCAATGGGGCCTAGACCACGACTACCCCATGTCAGGCTTCAATAGGCCATTGGTTGGTGAACAACACCGAGTATGAATATTACACACATCAGAGGCATTATACTAATTTACCTATAAACATAAACACAAATTCATGACCATAAATGGATGAAATCTAAAATATGTGAAACAATTACTTGCATTCTTCTATGTGGAAAAAATGTATGTATTTTAGTAAACTACTAATATTGACGGGGGGGATAAAAAACCAAAAAATAATTGTAGAGATTATATCCTACTGCAAAAGTGACAAAAATTTTCAAATGAACCTACATGTAAAACACCATGGTATATCATTCTCATTATATGCACCACTAGCCACTTTTCCACCCTGGACACCATGGAATTGGTTGTAGTCTATGTAAGACTCGACATGTGTGGTCATAGACCACGATGATGTGAGTTTGATAATATGAAGTAGGACATCTGTAAAAAAAACATGAAGCATTTTAATTATTCATGTCATAAAATGATATAGAAACCAATGGATTATAATAAATGAGATACACTCAGGTAGACAATATTCATACATGCGTTCACAACCAATCTGACATCAACATCATTTTTCTCTAAGCAATACCCATTCTAAGAAAATACACTATATAAAACAAACTATCACTGGAGGAATTCATCCACAATTTTAGGTTCATTGGGACCAACCCGTGAAATCTCACTATTCTTTAAAGATCTGGATACTCAGATACTATTTTCCCATCCAATACCGTTTCGGGGAACCTAAACCCCAATATGGATCAACCAACTATGCTGGGTATTATACTCTATTGACAACCTTAACCCCAGTAAAATTTATATTTTGATGTATGTTCAACACCCTACTAATGGGGGTCTGGTCTATTTTAAAATCGTCACATAGATTATAAGATGATAGATGATAACACCCTGATATCATGGAGAGACACCGCATACTCTATATGAGACTCATCCTCAATAGGGGGTCATAATCGAATTATGTGGAGGATATTACACAATGTACCCTTGATGGTATGGATTAAGGGAAACAAATTAATTGATACAAGTGCCAATTGAATAAATGAATGTCTTTATGAACCCTCAATTGTGGTAAATAGTGTGTGTTAGTGGTACATGGAATGTCCAAATAACCCCTAGTCATACCTGGTGGTTCTAACCCACAAGACATATAAATCTCTATTTACACAACATGTATGAATATTGCCCAACATGAAGATATCACTCAGAACTGTACCTTTGACATTTGTCCATACCCTTATACTTAATCATTATTGTCCCTTTGTGACCTCTGGGTTACATGCATAGCCATATATCAAGGGGAACATGAAATATGATGTTTATCTTTGATAAAAACATAGCGCAAAAAATAGTGGGATCCCATATAGTATGTGATCCGAAAAGCCTATTTTTTCATCCCAATAATTTCCATAACCCTGATGTTCTTCTCCAATCATCATCAAAAATAGTCGGTGTCGCTATTCTATTATATGAATTGTGGATCCGAGGTCACCCAGTCACCTTTTCACCAAATAACTATATTCCAAACTTTAATCTACTCTAAAAATCATTCTTCATTCAAAATCCATTTCCAAATCACGAAACATCATGTATCCATCACATTAATGGATGCCTTAGTCGGATCATGTCATGTTCCTCCACAATTAATATACTACAATTACCTATTCTCAAATTTAAATCCATACACATGGTAACAATACATTACGATGATGAATGGAAACAAGATTATTTAATACTAAGTAGTTATCAAACCAAATGCCAAATAAAATACCCACAATGAACATGTAATGAAATATAAGGGAAATCATTAATTCCCCAAAAAATCAAATATATTAACATTATATTAGATAAAATGTATGAAATAAAATACTAAATGAATAAGGGAATATAATATCCCAAGCCAATAAAATATAGTTACTATTTTAAATAAAATAAAACTATTATATATCTTTCAATGGACAAAAATTCGAATTAATATTTCCTTACACAAATTAAAGACATTGTTCGATTTATTATATTAAAGATAAGAACAAGTTTCACTAAAAAATTGATTAAAATATTTTTATTTAATATAATAATACAAATAATATAAATTAAATTTGTTTTTATTAATATTATTAACTGACATATGAAGATATATTTTTTACAAAAATTTAAAATGATTACATTGGATAAAAATTAATTATAAATGAATATAACAACAAATTTAATATAAAGGAATTGTTTTTATGCTCACAATGATATTTTCTCAAAGAAGATTATTTTATATAATATTATTGGGTGATATAAATGTAATTTATATATTAATTATTGAATAGAATATTTTTTATATTTGAATAATTGATTTTATAATCCTAAAATCAGAACAAATCCAATATTTTTCACAAAAATCAATATTTTTATATAGTCAATTTTGCTGCCTTTTAATGGAAACCCTAATTTAAATTACAATTTTAGATCTCTTATATACTATATATGTCAAAATAAACTAATATTTTAAATTTAAACATTAAATTTATCATTGGATGATTTTTCTTATTTTTTAGGTTTTATATTTCCATAAATAGTGAAAAATAATAAATTTTAAATAAAAAACAATTATCCATATAATTTATTTATAAGCATAACATTTATATTTTATGGGTTTTAAATTTTAGTTATAAAATTTATTATCAATTTATTCATTTTTTTAATTTTAATCAGTCTAAATTTAAAATTGTAAATAAAAACATAATAATTTTTTGAATGTTTTTAAATAAAAAATATGCATTGTCGTAGGTCTATAAGATTAAATATAAATTAATTTACACCACTTCTGTGATGGTATTTTCAAAAATTCATTCCATATTTGGACGAAAAATAAATTATAATGTCCAATACTGTGAAAATGGTTTTGTACAAAAAAATTTCGTGAATGTGATTAAAATTAATTACTACGATTAAAAGAAAAATTAGTTTGACAATTGACTAATAATTTAACATAAGGTCCAATGTAACCTATAAACGTGTATAAAATGAATTTTATAGAAATATATGGGCTATATTATCTTTTATTTCCAATTTGGTACATTATTGGAGCCACAATACATTATAATTTTGTATTGGAATTCCCTTTCCAAAAACGTTCAATATTGCCAGTCCTCCTCCAATATAAAATGCACTCAACCCTACATCTTCCTCAAACCCATCATTCAATTTTTTCTCTCCCAATATACACCCAAATAACCCTTAAAAACCTCTACTATAATATTTCTGTCCATACCTTGGTTAAAAATTTGTCCATGGAATCCCTTTGGTGAATTCCAAATAGAGTTACCCAAAGAAGAGGAAACATCCTTCCAATAACTATTTTATATTATTTTAATTACCAACCATCTCACACATTTTTTTCCATTCTAATTTTTAAAAAAGTTCGTAAATATACATATATTTTTATAATTTGTTGTATTCCTATAATTTTACAAACACACATCTAATGGGTAACAATCATATTATTTATTTGTGTAGCGAACTACCACCTCAAAAAACAATGATTGTTCATTTTTTAACATTACTGCCTCTCATTATGGGATTATTATGAAAAAAAATATTTATATATGTCCCATATTATATTATTAATTTCATCATTCTTATATAACATAATCATTTCTATCTATTTTCTGAAAAAACAATAACATGCTTTTTGGAATTGTGGACTACCGCCTCCCCAAAGCGAGGTGATTTTTTCACACTATATATGGAATGTATAAAGGATATTTTTAGATAGAAATATGTTACATAAGTTTAATATATATGATATTAATTAAAAAATTATTATTTTTAAAATATAATATACTATTATATAACATCATAGATAACTAATTAATGGACTTATAATATAATATAGACATCAATAAATTTAATTTATGGAATCTATTATCCCAAAATATATTTATTTTAAAATTATTAGTATCATTTATTTCATTAATCCTTAAATAAATCTATTATTTCATCATCATTGCATCAAAATTAAATATGATTATTTAATGTCTAAAATTTATAAATAAAATAAAATTACATTGGTAATATTGTTTGTAATTTTAATTAATATTTAAATTCAAATAGATCACTTATATATCCCCATATTAAAAATTTTTACTAATAGGATTCATGATTATAATATTTCATCCTTCACATTAAATAAAATGTTTTAAATGTATTAATCACCCCCATATGGTTTGCAATGGCCAAAATTTATTCCCAATGATTTTCTTGGTCCGACATGAATAATACAATAAGATTAGAATAAGAATAAGGGTTGTTTTATATAATTATAATATTATTTTTACACTTATAAATATTAATTTACCATTTAACTGTAGTAAATAAAATAATAATGTTACTTTTCACCAAAAGAAATTTTATCCTATTAGATCGAATTTTTTATACTGATTAAAAAAATTTATTTTAATTTTTGAAATTTAAAATCACAAAATTGAGTAAAATTCATTTAATGTTAATTCCGTTAACAGATTGTGGGAAAATGTTTTGAAAAAGTAAAAACCATCAAAATATTGACATGTCATTATATACTATTGAAATTTAAAATTACAACAAATGGAAAAAAATTGAATGAAATGATAAAAAAATAATCTTATCACAACCTAATGAAATGATATTGGATAATCAAACGATATAACTATGTTAGAATAAAATATATTTTTGAATTGAAATGCATTAATTTTTCAGTACTCCTTAAAAAATGATTTTTTTATAAAAATAAATGAAAATCAACCAAAGTGATTTTTTTACTGATTATAAATAATAAGATAATTTTTTTAATATAAAATATAAATGTGAAAAAAAAACTAAATTTAATGAATTTTCACCAACAATAGGTGTAAATCTGTATTTAAAAAATACTACTTTTATACAAAAAAATGAATTTATTTTTATATCATGTCTTGAAAAAATATATGATGAATTTTAATCATTATATTGAATATATTACATATATATTTCATTAATTAAATCCATCATGAGTGATTTTATAATTTTACAAACTATTTTATTTTCTTTTAAATTTAATTTTTTGAAAAACACATTGTTAATATTAATTTTGTAGTTATTAAAATTCCCAATTTATTTGGTAACAAATGAATCATTATGAAAATATGTGTAAAAAATATTTTAATAATATGGTTAATGTCATTCATTCCTTGAATTCTGATGGCTTTTTGATAATTACAACCAAAAATAATAATATTGATAATATATTATTTTTTTATTACACATTTATTTCTGCAAAGATAGATTTTAAAGAAACATGTTGTTGGGTTTCTGGTTGATATCAGAAAAAACATCCATTTTAATGTAAAATTTCTATCTAATTCATGAATATTAATAAATATAAAAAATTATTATTCTATAATTAAATGGTATGTTACACACATTCCCCCTTTTAGAAATTGCATCCTCGCAATTTTATATTTGGGAATGGTAACAAATGATTCACTTTTCAAAATAACATAATTGAAATAACACATGGTAAAAAGAGTCAATAAATCATCCACCTTAAAATGAAATAATGGGATGTAGAATTTTCACCCAAACTATATCCTAGTTGGTTACTATGTATGAGAAGTTTGATATGGAAGGAAAAATTTCCACCAGGTTCTCATAACGAGTTATAAAAAACATGATCAATATAATTTTAAAAATTAGAAGAAAACAAACATTTTATGGGTTAAATGGTAATTGGTTTCCTTATAGGAAATGTATACATAATGAAATTTGGTTTTAATATCCTTTTCATAGAGTTGGGGAATTATTTAACTACTTTGAATAAGAACATAAGGAAATACCCTTTCATGAAATGTATAGTTTCATCATTTAATAAAATTATCTGTGAAATAATATTTTTATCCATATGATGAGTATTTAAGAAAAACATTTACACCTGATGTACTAGAACAAATTTATAGATAAGCACATAATCCATAAAATATTAAATATTCACTCACTACGTCATGAAAATTTATCAAAAACAAAATTTTTTGGAAAAAATAATATAATTCCCTAAATAAAATAAAATTTAAATAAAACAGACTATATTTTATATCCATAATTAATAAAAAAAATCTATCCAATGCCCAACATTTACCATTAAACCAATATAAATCCAATAAATATCTCAAAAATAATGTAACTATGATTGAATCTATAAAAAATATAAGGAATCAATGACGTAGTCTTCTAAGATAAATCATAACATTTAACTCTAGAAAACATCACGAACTATTAATGTATAATATGATAAAGTAATTAACCTAATAAAATATTCTCTAAGATATGTTAATAATTTTCCTAAACAACCAAAATCACCATAATTCCAAAATTATATCACATTTGTTCCAAAATAAAATTCAACTATTATTCCTGAAATAAAATCCCTTTGTATTCTACTTTCCTTTCACATATAGGTTTCCCAAAATAGTGAATTTATTCTAAAATAAAATTTATCACTTAATCCCTAAATCATTTTACAGTAGCAAGGATGTATATTTAATGATACTTAATTTCCCAAAATCTACTAATTCTTATTTCATCCACTCATTAAACTAAATGGAAAAAGATGTACTAACAAGGGACTTCACATAAGAAAATGGTAGGATATGAAACCTTATTTCCCTTTGTTTTTTGGTTCAATCGGCGCAAACATACATGATTCGATGGGTTGTCTCCCATATTGTGGGTTGACCCTTTTTGTAAAACTCCAAAATAACCATATCTCATTTCAACCACAATGGTTTTCATATACCTCTCATTTTCATCCCAACTCATAATGACCCCAACATATTAATTCAAGAAGCCTTATATATATTTAATTTTTTGATTTCACCTTTATATGATTTATTAAGACTATTTCTAAATAAATTATCATCATACGTGGATTATGGTGTCCACCAAGTTTCAGCATCATTTTTTTCACGTCTATATATGATCAATGGATTGATACAATGATCTAATGATTCTTAAAAATCAATTTCATACTTTATTCAGATACACCATGTACAACATGAGTCATATTGGTGGTCTCATAAAATTTGTTTTGGAAAATATTCACTTATGACATTTCATTTCAAAAAATATAATAAATAATGATTTTTATAAACCATTCAGACAGAGTTTGGAATGAAGCATTGGAAAAATATTCTATTAAAAATACGATATATATGTGTTAAAAAGGTATATTTTTAAATTATGTTTAAATAAATCATGCAAGGGATTCCTTATTTTTTGGATTTATCAAAATCATATTATGATTCAAAATATTTTGAGAAGGTAAAATATATGACAATTCCATGACAATATAGATATTTTTTAATAATTTTTGAGAATATTGAGAAAATAAGATTGGTGTAAAAAAGCCATTATCCCCAATGGTATTTGGGTATAGAGGAGGTGTTTTAGTTCTCATAAAACTATTTTCATGTGAGTTGAATGTTTGAAAAAGTTTCATAATCATTCATAGTTGGTTATGAAATCATTATTGTTAGAAATTCATTGGGAAGAGATATAAATGTTGTCCATGGTCCTCCTCATTCCATTTGTATTTAACATTCCTTGATCTGAAAATCAAATAGAACAATGATTTAACTAAAACAATAGACTTATAAATTAACAGTTTTTTTTTAAAAACTCTTAATCCATAATGTCATCATGACCATAATTTGATACCAACCATAAAACATTACTTATCATGAGTTAATTGAAGAATTTATTTTCTTTATCTTCGAAGATATTATCAAGGTTATAGTTTTAGTGAATTTGTCCACATCCAATACATAGAAAACATAAATATTACAAATAATATTTTTATACTCACTATCAATTTTTTCATGAAATAAAAAATGTTTAAAAAGAAACACGGTTCAGTTTCATGTTAAAACACTATAACTATTCCTCGATCTAATAATTTACAATATTATTCTTTAAATAATGTGAAAAAAAAATTTAAATCATGGGATGAGTATAAAATGATCAGTATGGGATACAAAAAGAAGGAAAAGTATGATTATTGTGAAAACTTGTAAACCATGAACACTTTATCATAATGTAATAATGTCACCTTTATGAAGTAGTAAAAATACTTCTTTGAATATATGCTCATTACATACAATTTATTTTAATCAAAATGATAACATAAAACACATATAAATCAATATATAATATATGAAGGTAACATTGTACATAATCACACATAAATAGAATAACAATATGGTCTACCTCAAAACATATAAGTAAATGGTATATGCATATGCCTAACATATAGAATTAGTGAAATAGAGGTTATAACGTAAAAAAATATCCTTGGTGTACAACAGAATGACCCTTCATTTGTTAATCATATAAGCAAACATCATTGGTTTATCACATAACCACATGTCAAATTTCCAGGTATAATTTCTTAACAATAACACATAAATGATACGAAGATTCATAATTTAACTCAAAAAATCTAATTTTAACAGATTAGAATAAATTTCAATCTAATGAAATATTCATTTCATTTTGAAAAAAAATTAAAACATTTATAAAATATATTGTTGGATCAAAGGGCCGTGTACCATAATAAAACATAAAATTTTATGACAAAAGAAATTATAAAATTTGAATAATTTTTAAATTAAATTAGTTTAGATAAAATATCCATATGGAAAGTAGAATATTTTTTATATTCATTTTATGAAATAATAGAGGTTCATATCATGTAGAAATGCCTCAAAGAAATGAGATTTAGATGAAATATCATTCGATAATTTTCAATCATCATGAATGTTTATTGTTCATGGTGAATAATAATCCTCTGTTAATTAATAATTTCTTGAGAACTGTTTTCAAGTGTATTATTTATTTGATATCACTTATTTTCATGTTATAAAAATCACATAATTATTTAAGTTCATAACAGATGTTCTGTGGATATTTGAAACAGTTGTTGAATATGAACATAGTTTGATGTCAGTAGTCTATTTTTTTATAATAACATAATCTCTAAAATAATATAATTTTTATAAATAAATTATTTCATTATATCAATCCTTGATGTATTGTAAAGAAAAATGATCTGAGTTATATTCATTGAGATGGTAAGTCATACATACGCATGAGTAATGTCTTCATTTATCATTGACCGTTATGAAAGTAAGGAAATTGTTATTTTACAATTGAATAATGATAATATCATCATTAATGTCATATTAATTGTTTAAATATACTTATATATACAATTCATGTGATATAATTAATAAAAACTATTCACATCAATTCGTGGAGGTTATAATTAACACATACACACGAACCACATTATAATTTTTAAGCACAAAGAAGTAAGATCATAATTTATATATTATTATATTATAAAAATTAATATGTAATGAGCATATCATATGAAATTAATTCCATTATTATAACTGGTAAAAGAGATATGGTAATGAAAAACAAATTTGATCAGTTTGTTGGTGTGATAGTTCACATATACACATGATCAATTAACTCCATTCCCATTTATGATATGTGGAGTTGTAATTAGGTGATAATATTAAAATAAATAAATCAATAAATATTTATGATACTTTATTTTTTATATCATTAATATTGGATTATATTTGAAGGATGTGGAAGAATAAAAAAAAAGAAATATTTAATGAAAACGATACATCTTCTTCGATTGATCTCTTTGAAGGAAAAATTAACACAAATAAGGATGGTGTTCTGTAAAAAAAGGATTGAATAATATGGGGAGAGGTTTTTATGGGGTTTTGGTACATATGGGAGGATCGAAAATGATTTTTACATGTGTGTAAAAGAGATGAATGTGTGCCTTTTTATTTGAGAGGGGATGGGAAACATTAGAATTATTAAACTTATTAAATTAATATGATTTCAATTTTGATTCCCAAGGGTCCAAAACTAATTTATTTATAATATAATATTATTTTTGATATAAATAATATCATCCAGTAACTTTCAGACATGTATTGATTTTATTTTAAACCTTATCATTTGGTTTAACCTTAATTATTCTCTTTTAATTTTAATTATTGTCGCAAAATTTTAAAAATTTAGTGGCTATATATTCGTAATTAAAGGGGGTAAATTTCAAAAAAAAGATACTTATTAACATTACGACATTATCATAAAAACTATTTAAATTTTAAATATTTTTCTGATTTTTAAAGATGTTAATAAAATATTACTTATATAAAATATCAGTATAGTAATTTTTATACTATTTATCTTGTTGAATTTTTTTCAAATAAAAAAAACTAAGAAAAATTTACAGAAATCCTATTTAATAGACTTATAATATGTCATAATAACATTTAAAATTAATTTATGGAATGCATTAGTTCATATTTTATTTATTTTAATATTATTAGTATAATTTATTTGAATATGCCATTAATTAATCTATTATTTAATCATCATTGCATCATAATTAAATTTAATTATATAATTCTAAATATTAAAAATATAATAAAAATATTTAGTTTAATTTTTTATAATAACTATTTAATTTCATTTATATCACATATATAACCCCAATGGAAAATTGTTTTAATTATAGAATACATGTTTATGATATTTTTGCCTTTAAATTAAATTAAATGTTATAGATGTCTTAATCACACCAAAGTGGATTCAAAGGGATTAAATATAAGTATATTGATTGTATGGATTTTCCATAACTCGTCCAATAATATTACTATAGGTGTTAGGGTAGATTTATATAATTATAATATTATTTTACTCATTATTTACCAAATTCAACCCGTAACCATGATAAACAAAATAATAAATTTAATATTCAAAAAAACTTTATCCTATTAAGTCAAATTTTTCTTACTTATTACAACAAATTATTTAATTTTTTCAAAATGTCGATAAAGTGACTAAAAAGGATTAAATGTTAATCTGAGTAACGAATTGAGGAAAATGGTTTTAAAAAAGTTAAACTCATCAATAGATTGACTTGTGTTTATATCCAATTTAAATATTAAATTATTTACATTGGAGAAATTTATTTAAATGAAAAAATATTTATCTAATTATACCTTAAAAACATGTTAATGGATAATCTATAAATTTAATTTCATTATTTTAAAATGTAGTTTTGAAAGAAAAAATGCATTAGTTTTTCACTATTCATTAAAAATAATCATTAATAGAATAAAAATAGAAAATATATCAATTTGAATTTTGATATTAAACTTATAAAAAATAGGGTTATTTTAGTATACAAATCATATAAAAGTGGGAAAATCAATATTTAATCATGGTTCTCCATCAAAAAGCGGTAAAACATTATTTTTTTGGAAAAGTACTTATTATTTATGAAAAAATGAAATTGTTATTATATCATGCCAAGAAATCATATATGATGAATTTTAAACAACATATTTAATATATTAAATATATATTTCAAATATTTTTCATTAAGAAAATAGTATTATAGTCATATTATATTTCTAAAATCTCAATATTTTTCATTTATATAGATTTTAAGAAAAACACATCCATTATATTCAATTGGTTGTTATTTGGTATCCTAATTAATTTTGAAACCAATGAAACATAATGTAAATATGTGTAATGTATTTTTATAATTTAGTTTATATCATTAATTCCCATCATAATATCATTCATTGTGATAAAAACAATTCAAAATAATAATAATAATGATATATTATTTTTCAGTACAACTCATTCATGTGTGCGATGTTAAAATTATATGAAACCCTTTGTGGTGCGCTGAGTACTCTATCACACATAATTTCCCATTTATTGTTAAATTACAATCTAATTCCTAAATTGTAATATTTAGGATATTTTATTATTCAATAATTACATTGGATGTTACAAAAAGTATATTTTTGTACATCAGGAATCCGATTTAACATTTGGATATCCATTTCATTGTGTAAGGGATAAATTATAATTTCATCAATGAAAAACCAAAATATGGAATATTTCATATTAAATTTAAATATATCATGTAATAATATTTCCTTATTTTTCTATACAATGAAAAAATTACTCAACATTTGGAAATTAATCAAAAAAAATTTAAAATACAATAATTTTTGTTGAACATATTGTCTCTAAAATAATAAAATGTTAATGGATTTTAGGCACTAAGTGTTTCATTTAACGACCAATTTTTTGTGATTTATTACCTCAAAAACTCCTTGTAAATATTTATTCTTTTACCCCATGTATCTATCCATATTCACTACCAATGTTCTCCAACATAGATATCTAGTTATTTATTAAACTATGTGGCCTTTTGACTTATCATTCTATATTTTTTTATTAGGTTTTAGAAACTATTCTCATGATATGGGAATTATGATTAGTAAATAAAACAATTACCAGATCCAATTCTAAATTATGATGATGAAATTGAATTATGGTGGGGATAATATAACACCCTCCAATTATAATGAAATAGAATTATACTTGATATCATGCTTGACAGTTAACACTACACACAAATGAGAACATAATATCTAATGTTATTACATTATAAATAATATGTTATTTTAACTAAAACCATAATATATCTTTTTATGAATTTAATGAATATGTTACATTTCCTTATATAAAAAACCATGTTCAATAGCTTGTTTTACACGTATTACCATGTTTTACCCACCAAAAATAGTTTACTAAAATATTATTTTTTAAAATAATAAGACATAACCTTGTCATTAAATTAGATGATCTAAATAGTATAAAAAATTTTATGAAAATATATTTTTATCACAATTATAAAATGAATTATATTGATTTAAATTAACTACAAATGAATATATGTAGCATTTGGTTATATAGGAATTGATTTTATGCTCCTTTAGTTATTTTATCCAAATAAATTAAATTAATTAAAATTATTAAGTGATATTAATGTAATATATTTATATTTATATACATATATTTCTTTCAATTAAAAAGTTTATATATTCATACCATATATTTTGAGAAACAAAAGTTTTGAACAAACACAATATTTCTCATAAGAAGTAATTATATTTTAAATAGGAATATTTACAACCTTTAATGGAAAACCAATTTAAAATATAATATTTGGAAATTTTATAAACATTATATGTAATAATAATCATCATATTTCAAAAATAATCATTAAAATTATATTATGATTAATTTTTGTTTTTACTCCATGATGTTTAGATTTTCGATGAATAATGAAAAATTCCAAATTTTAATTCAAATTTCAAATTTATAATTATATATATATATATATATTAGATTATTGATTTGTTTTATAGTTTAATTATATCAATTTTATACCATTTAATCCAAATTATGTCATTGTAATCAATTTGACATTGAAATTGGATATAAAAACATAGAAACCTTTTCATCGTTTTTACTTCAAAAACTCTCATTGTAATCACATTCATGAGATCAAATATAAATTAATTTATTCCACTTATGTGATTGTAATTTAAAAAAATGAATTATATATTTTGAATCAGACTAATTTATAATTTTTTTAATACAGTAATATTAGTTTTTTTCTGAAATATTAGTGAATGTGATTAAAATTATTTATAATGATTACGAGAAAAATAAGCATAATAAGGGGATAAAACTTAAATTTAGGGGGAAAATGAAATATAATATTAAACAATATTCATTGGATGGAAATATTTTGTCCCTGTATTCCAATAGATCTAAATTATCCCATAATTTCAGCTACATTACACAAGAAAATCTTGGTTGTATTGCCCATTAAAAAAATATACAAGAGTGTCACTCCTCCTCCACAATAAAAAGTCAAATAAACCATTCAATTCAAAACAAATCTCATTCCACATTTTATCAACAAAAATAAACCATGATGGATCCAAATAATACCTCTAATAATCCAAGATTACTCACTTTTATTATAAATTCATCAATGTAATCAGATTGGTTCAAACCAAAATGGAGTTTCTTAAAAAAGAGGTAATATTCGTCTTGGACGAATTTTATTTAATTTTCAAAATCCATGACATAATCTATTCTAAATCCATGGTTATTTAATAACATCAATATCCATAAAATAATGATATATTTTAATATTAATGTAATTTACTACACTTACATGAAATTTTATATAACCGGTAACATACATACCTTTTATGTGTACGACAAACTACCGGCACACAAAAAGATGACTATTTATTCTTACACTACCTCATATCATTGTAATAATAATGATGTAAATGGTATTTAAATTTGAAAAATATGATATTTATAATGAATATATAATTATTTATTTATTTTATATAACATTCCATCCAATATTGCATTTTGTGCAAATACAATAACATTGATTGGTGAATTGTAGACTACCGCCACCTGAAAGGGATGTAATTCATTCACGATATAACTAGAATGTATAAAGGATTGTTCATATAAAAATATGTGACATAAAATAAATATATAAATGATAATTAATAAATAATAATAATTATGAAAATATATTATATCATTTTATTTATTAATATTTTCAATCACTAAAAAGTTATAATGTTGGACATTGACATGTGTTATACTACCTCCTCGACATGATGTGATTCCATATACATCATGAAAATTACAAATATAATTATATTAGATTACATAAAATGGTAATTATAATATAATGATCTTTATTTAGAGAAAAAATATTTCTTACCTTTTTTCCATTACGATTATTGAGAAATGGGATAGTTACTAATGTGTGTGTACGACCTATCACCTCCATGATTGTATGATGGGTTTATTATTCCAAAAAATTATTAATGATTGATTTTAAATTATAAATGAGGGTTTAATATGATAATTATATCTGGATTAATAGTCCATATTTGTTTATATAATTACCCATTTTAGCAAATATTTGATTCAAATGTAGTTTTTGACACCTAAACTGAATTTGGTCAAAACACCCAACATAAAATTACTTTTTTAACTTGTTGTATAACAAATTGTTATATGTTAAATAAAAGTAATATTAAGAATAATTAATTTAATGAATCACATAATTATGTAACATATTTATATGATACAGGAATATAAAACACACAAGACATGTCATACTCGAGTTAAATGATTTCACCTCAATTTACATTGTAGTGAGACTTATTGGTTTTTATGAAACAAATCACTTTCATAGGTCAATAAAATACTGTTTGATATGGTACATCATGAATTTAAATATTATAGTTATATTATAAGTTTCATTTAATTTATAGGTAATTAGGATTCAAATGTTTCAAATTGGTACAGGACACATTGTAATGATTACAAATAATTTTTTTCGTCAATAATTTATTAATGTAATTACAATAGTTTTTCTATTCAGTAATTTTGATAATCCTTGTGGTTAAATTTCATCCACTAATTAATTATTGATAAATCCATATTATTTATTCAATACATGTATTATACATTGAATATTTCTTTTTCGGTGTCAAGAATACATTAAACATGAAATAAAGGTTAGGTCCTAGACATTATATATCCCTTTGATGCATTGATAGATTCAAAAAAGTAAAATATGTTGTGAAACTTATATGTGTTTCATTATGTAGTTTTAAAATATCTAGAGGTTGGATAGTGAATTTGAAGGATTTCTTGTTCCTGATACACGATGTAAAATAAATATAAATTGCTATAATTTTTATTCAATTATTATTTATCCATCAGATTTTTTGTCTACATATACATGGAATAATTTTAATCAAAGTTAATTGATTAAATGGAATGTGATTCATATTTTTACCTTGACATGTTCATTTTTTCATATCAAGTTATTTTAATGGAATATGATTAAATTTATTTAATTTTCTATATTTTATATGCATTCCTTTATTATTTTATTTACTAAATGTCATGTTTATTATTTAATTGGCATTTAATATTGAATATTCGCATATATAGATAATTAATTTTGATATATATTACCCTTATAATGATTTTGAGCTCACAATTTTTTTATTTCCATTCCCCTAGATCCCTTGATGTGATCTTTGTAACGAACCAGCCCGGGTACCCTGGTAACCCGATAACCAAGCCGACCCTGACATAGCCGGAAGGGCATTCCGGATCCCCACGGGTCGACGACTAGCTCATGGAATCTTACAACATACAAGTGGGAACGATTTTTCCAAAAGAATGCGGAAGAAAAAGAAAACAAAGAAGTATGCATAACATAAGAAAATCCATTGGGAGTGATGTACCATAAAACAACATGACAAAAAAAGCCCAAATTATAATAACCCAAGTACTAATGATGGAAAAAACAGACCCAAGGTCCCCAAGGACAAACTCACCAAGAGAAAAAATCAACAGCTAGATCCACCTCCACGAGATTCCATTCCTTTGCTCGAGCCTGGAAAAAAGAAGTCTACAAAAAACCGAAGGCAAAAGTAGGGTGTGAGCCTAAGCTCAATAGGATACCACCAATGATTCCATAACAAATACCAAAAACAAATTATCTGAAGAAAAGTTTTCAATTTTCAAATAAATAGGTTTGGAAACATAAGAGCATACTTCAACAAACATGCTATAATTTTTCAATCATGATAATGTTGAGTCATGGAATAAAATTTTCATTTAAGAAGACCGGAATCATAAGGGAATCAAAGAACATGAAACCTAACAGAAACA
>CAUJRU010000743.1:141318-187622 GCA_963277665.1 Viscum album
CAATTTGTGAAATGGCCGGGCAGACAGCACGTCAATCGGAGGTGTCGTTTGACCGCGGTGACCAGAAACGCTGTTCTGGTGTCATAAAACACCAAAAACGGCGCGAGACGGTCGAATTCGGAGAAAACGTGCTCCGAATGGCCTGAAACCACACAAAAACAGTAGGAATATTATTCGTGATGTGTAGGAGGAGACGGCGCGCCCATCAAATGTGCGGTGTGCACGTTACGTCCGAGTCTGTCGTTTTCAGCAGCTCAGCGCGCGCTAAAACGGTGCGTTGGGGGGTCAAAACCACCTGAATGGCCTCAAAATGCCATGAAACCGTACGACAACATCTGTTGTTCAATTTTTGAAATGTTCGGGCATACCACACATCAATCGAAGGTGAAATTTGACCGCGGTGACCGGAAACGTGTTTCTGGTGTCATAAAACACCACAAACGGCGCGAGACAGTCGAATTCGGAGGAAACGTGCTCCGAATGACCTGAAACCACATGAAAACATTAGGAATATAATTCGTGACATGTATGGGGAGACGGTGCGCCCATCAGAGGTGTGTGTGTGCACGTTATGTCCGAGTGTGTCGTTTTCAGCAGCTCGACGCACGCTAAAACGGCGTATTGGGGGGTCAAAACCACCCGAACCACCTCGGAATGCCATGAAACCGTATGACAACAGCCTTTGTGCGATTTTTGAAATGTTCGGGCAGACAACACATCAATCGGAGGTGCTGTTTGACCGTAGTGACTGGAAATGCGTTTCCAGTGTCATAAAACACCAAAAAATGGTGCGAGACGGTCAAATTCGGAGAAAATGTGATCCGAATGACCTGAAACCACACGAAAACATTAGTAATATTATTCGTTACATGTAATAGGAGATAGGGCGCCCATCGGACGTGCAATGCGCGCATTACGTCCGAAGTGTGTCGTTTTTAGCAGCTCGGCGCGCGCTAAAACGGCGCGTTGGGGGTAAAAACCACCCAAACGATCTCTGAATGCCATGAAACCGTACGAAAACAACAGTTGTGCGATTTGTGAAATGGTCGGGTAGACGACACATCAATCGAAGGTGTCGTTTGACCGCGGTGACTAGAAACATGTTTCTAGTGTCATAAAACACCAAAAACGGCGCGAGACGGTCAAATTCGGAGAAAACATGCTCTGAATGACCTGAAACCACACCAAAACATTATGAATATTATTTGTGACATGTAGGAGGAGACGGCGTGCCCATCGGGCATGCAGTGCATGCGTTACGTCCAAGTGTGTCGTTTTCAGCAGCTCGACGCACGATAAAACAGCGCGTTGGGGGGGTCAAAACCACCTGAACGACCTCAGAATGCCATGAAACCGTAAAAAAAACAGACGTTGTGAAATTTGTGAAATGGTAGGCCAAACGACACGTCAATCGGAGTTGCCGTTTGACCGCGGTGACCAGAAACACATTTTCAGTGTCATAAAACACCAAAAACGGCGCGAGACGGTCGAATTCAGAGAAAACATGCTCCGAATGAACTGAAACCACATGAAAACATTAGAAATATTATTTGTGATGTGTAAGAGGTGACAGCACGCCCATTGGATGTGTGGGTGCGCGTGTTACGTCCGAGTGTGTCGTTTTCAGTAGCTCGACGCACGCTAAAACGGCGAGTTGGGGGGTCAAAACCACCCGAACGACCTCAGAATGCCATGAAACCATATGAAAACAGACGTTGTGCGATTTTTGAAATGGTTGGGTCGACGTCACGTCAATCAGTGGTGTCGTTTTACCGCGGTGACCGGAAATGCGTTTCCGGTGTCATAAAACACCAAAAACGGCGCGAGACGGTCGAATTCGGAGAAAACGTGCTCCGAATGACCTGAAACCACATGAAAACATTAGAAATTTTATTAATGACATGTAGGAGGAGACAACGCGCCCATCGGACGTGCGGCGCGTGCGTTAGGTCCGAGTGTGTCGTTTTCAGCAGCTCGGCGAGCGCTAAAACGGCACGTTGGGGGGTGAAAACCACCAAAACGACCTCAGAATTCCATGAAACCGTACGACAACAGCCGTTGTGCGATTTATAAAATGTTCTGGCAGATGACACATCAATCGGAGGTGTTGTTTCACCGCGGTGACCAGAAACGCGTTTCCGGTGTCATAAAACACCAAAAACGGCGTGAGATGGTCGAATTCGGAGAAAACATGCTCCGAATTACCTGAAACCACACGAAAACATTAGGAATATTATTCGTGATGTGTAGGAGGAGACAACGCACCAATCGGACATGCGGTGCATGCTTTACGTTCGAGTGTGTCGTTTTCAGCAGCTCGGCGCGCGCTAAAACGGCGCGTTGGGGGGTCAAAACCACCCGAACGACCTCGGAATGCCATGAAACCGTAGGACAACAGCCGTTGTTCAATTTTTGAAAATTTCAGGTAGACGGCACATCAAGAAAAGGTTCTGTCTGACCGCAGGTTGACCGGAAACACGTTTCTGGTGTCATAAAACACCAAAAACGGTGTGAGACGGTCACATTCGGAGCAAACGTGCTCCGAATGACCTGAAACCACACAAAAACGTTATGAATACTATTCGTGACATGTATGAGGAGACGAAGCACCCATCAGATGTGCGGTTGTGAGAGTTACGTCTGCCGTGCGTCATTTTCAGCAGCTCGACGCGCGCTAAAATGACGCTTTGGTGGGTCAAAACCACCCGAACGACCTCAGAATGCCATGAAACTGTACGACAACAGCATTTGTGCGATTTTTGAAATGGGTCGGGTAGACAGAACATGAATTGGATGTTCTGTTTGATAGCAGTGCCCGAAAACGCATTTCTGGTGTCATAAAAACACGAAAAAACGGCGCGAGACAGTCAAATTCAGAGCAAATATGCTCTGAATGACCTGAAACCACACGAAAACATTAGGAATATTATTCGTGATGTTTAGGAGGAGATAGAGCGTCCATCGGAGGTGCGGTGCACGCGTTAACGTCCGATGTGGGTCGTTTTCAGCAGCTCAGCGCGCGCTAAAATGGCGCGTTGGGGGGTCAAAACCACCCAAACGACCTCAGAATTTAATGAAATCGTACGACAACATCCATTGTGCGATTTGTGAAATGGTCGGGCAAACAGAACGTCAATCGGAAGTGTCGTTTGACCACGGTGATCGGAAACGCATTTCTGGTGTCACAAAACACCAAAAACGGCCCGAGATGGTCGAATTCAGAGTAAACGTGCTCTGAATGACCTGAAACCACACCAAAACATTAGAAATATTATTTTTGAAGTGTAGGAGGAGACGGCGTGTCCATCGGACGTGCAGTACGCACGTTACGTCCAAGTGTGTCGTTTTCAGCAGCTCGGTGCGCGCTCAAACGGCGCGTTGGGGGGGGGGGGGGGTCAAAACACTCGAACGACCTCGGAATGCCATGAAACCGTACGAAAACATCCTTTGTGCAATTTTTGAAATGGTCGGGAAGACTGTATGTCAATCGGATGTGTCGTTTGAGCGTAGTGACCGGAAATGTGTTTCTGGTGTCATAAAACACAAAAAACAACGCAAGACGGTCGAATTCGGAGAAAACGTGCTCTGAATGACCTGAAACCACATGAAAACATTAGGAATATTATTCGTGACATGTAGGAGGAGATGGCGTGCCCATCGGACTTGCGGTGCGCGCATTACGTCCGAGTGTGTCGTTTTCACCAGCGCGGCCCTCACTAAAACGACGCGTTGGGGGGTCAAACCCACCCGAACGACCTCGAAATGCCATGAAACCATACGACAACAACCGTTGTGCGATTTTTGAAATGGTCAGGCAGACAACACGTCAATCGGAGGTGTCGTTTGACCGCGGTGACCAGAAACGTGTTTCTGGTGTCATAAAACACCAAAAACAGCGCGGGACAGTCGAATTCCAAGAAAACTTTCTCCCAATGCCCTGAAACCACACAGAAACATTAGGAATTTTATTCGTGACGTGTAAGAGGAGACGACACGCCCATTGGACGTGCGGTGCACGTGTTATATCTGAGTGTGTCATTTTCAGCAGCTCGGCGCGCGCTAAAACGGCGCGTTGGGGGGTCAAAACCACCCGAACGACCTCGGAATGCCATGAAACCATACGCCAACATCCGTTGTGCGATTTTTGAAGTGGTCGGGTAGACGTCACGTCAATCGGAGGTGCCATTTGACCGAGATGACTGGAAACGAGTTTCTGGTGTCATAAAACACCAAAAACGGCACGAGACGGTTGAATTCGGAGAAAACGTGCTCCGAATGACCTGAAACCACACGAAAACATTAGGAATATTATTCGTGACGTGTAGGAGGAGACGGCGTGCCCATCGGACGTGCGGTGCACGCGTTACGTCCGAGTGTGTCGTTTTCAGTAGCTTGGCGCACGCTAAAACGGTGCGTTGGGGGGTCAAACCCACCTGAACGACCTCAGAATTCAATGAAACCGTACGACAACAGCCGTTTTGCGATTTGTAAATTGTTCGTGAAGACAGTACGTCAATCGGAGCTGCCGTTTGACTGAGGTGACCGGAAACGCGTTTCTGGTGTCATAAAACACCAAAAACGGCGCGAGACAGTCGAATTCGGAGAAAACATGCTCCGAATGACCCGAAACCACACAAAAACATTAGAAATATTATTTGTGACGTGCAAGAGGAGACGACGCGCCCATCGGATATACGCTGCGCACGTTACTTCTGAGTGTGTCGTTTTTAGCAGCTCAGCGCGCGCTAAAATGGCGCGATGGGGGGTCAAAACCACCCGAACGACCTCAGAATTCCATGAAACCATACGACAGCAGCCGTTGTGTGATTTTTGAAATGTTCTAGTAGAAGGCATCTTAATCGAAGGTTCCGTTTGACTGCGATGACCAGAAACGCGTTTCTGGTGTCATAAAACACCAAAAACAGCGCGAGACGGTCAAATTCGGAGCAAACGTGCTCCGAATGAACTAAAACCACACGAAAACATTAGGAATATTATTTTTGATGTGTAGTAGAAGACGGCGTGCCCATTGGACATCCGATGCGCGTGTTACGTCCGAGTGTGTTGTTTTCAACAGCTCGGCTCGCGCTAAAACGACGCGTTGGGGGTTAAAAACCAGCCGAACGACCTCAGAATGCCATGAAACCGTACGACAACAGTCGTTGAGCGATTTATGAAATTTTCGGGTATATGGAATGTCAATCAGATGTGTTGTTTGACCGCGGTGACTAGAAATGCGTTTCCGGTGTCACAAAACACCAAAAACGGCGCGAGACGGTCGAATTCGGAGTAAATGTGCTCGGAATGACCTGAAACCACATGAAAACATTAGGAATATCTTTCGCGACGTTTTGAGCGAAACGGCGTGCCCATCAGACATGTCGTGTGTGCGTTACGTCTGAGTGTGTCGTTTTCAGCAGCTCGGTGCGCACTTAAACGGCGCGTTGGGGGGTCAAAACCACCCGAATGACCTCAGAATTCAATGAAACCGTACGACAACTGCTGTTTTGTGATTTGTAAAATTTTTGGGCAGACGGCACGTTAATCGGATGTGGCGTTTGACCACGGTGACCGGAAACGCGTTTCTGGTGTCACAAAACACCAAAAACGGCACGAGACGGTCGAATTCGGAGCAAACATGCTCCGAATGACCTGAAAACACACGAAAACATTAGTAATATTATTCGTGATGTGTAGGAGGAGGCAGATCACCCATCGGACGTGCAGTGCGCACATTACGTCCGAGTGTGTCGTTTTCAGCAGCTCAGCGCGCGCTAAAACGACGCGTTGGGGGGTCAAAACCACCCGAACGACCTCGGAATGCCATAAAAACGTACGAAAACAGTCGTTGTGTGATTTTTGAAATGGTCGGGAATACGACACATCAATCAGAGGTTCCGTTTCAACGCGGTGACCGGAAACGCGTTTCTGGTGTCATAAAACAAAAAAAAAACGGCGCGAGACGGTCAAATTCAGAGAAAACGTGCTCTAAATGACCTGAAACCATGTGAAAACATGATTAATATTATTCGTGATGTGTAGGAGGTGACGGCGTGCCCATCAGACGTGCGGTGAGCGTGTTACGTCTGATTGTGTCGTTTTCAGCTGCTCGGTGCGCGCTTAAACGGCGCATTGGGGGATCAAAACCACCCAAACAACCTCGAAATGCCATGAAGTCGTACGACAATAGCCGTTGTGAGATTTTTGAAATGGTCGGAAAGAAGGCACATTAATCGGAGGTGCCGTTGGACCACGGTGATCGGAAACGCGTTTCCGGTGTCAAAAACCACCAAAAACGGTGCGAGACAGTCGAATTCGGAGAAAACGTGCCTCGAATGACCTGAAACCACACGAAAACATTAGGAATATTATTCGTGACGTGTAAGCGGAGATGGCACGCCCATTGGAGGTGTGGTGCGCATGTTACATCCAAGTGTGTCGTTTTCAGCAGCTCGGTGCGCGCTAAAACGGCGCGTTTGGGGGTGAAAACCACACGAACGACCTCAGAATGCCATGAAACCGTACAACAACAGCCTTTGTATGCTTTGTGAAATGTTTGGGCAGACGTCACGTCAATCGGAGGTGGCGTTTGACCGCGGTGGCTGGAAACGCGTTTCTGGTGTCATAAAACACCCAAAACATCGCGAGATGGTTGAATTCAGAGAAAACGTGCTCCGAATGACATGAAACTACACGAAAACATTAGAAATATTATTCGTGACGTGTAGGAGGAGACGGTGTGCCCATCGGACGTGTGGTGCGCGCGTTACATTCGAGTGTGTCGTTTTCAGTAGCTCGACGCACGCTAAACCGGCACGTTGGGGGGTCAAAACCAACCGAACGACCTCAGAATTCCATGAAACCGTACGACAACAGCCGTTTTACGATTTGTGAAATGGTCCGGTAGACGGTACGACAATTGGAGGTCCCGTTTGACCGTAGTGACCGGAAATGCGTTTCTAGTGTCATAAAACACCAAAAACGGCGTGAGACGGTCGAATTTGGATCAAATGTGCTCTGAATGACTTGAAACCACACTAAAACATTAGAATATTATTTGTGATGTGTAGGAGGAGACATCGCGCCCATCAGACGTGTGGTGCGCGCGTTACGTCCGAGTGTGTTGTTTTCAGCAGCTCGGCGCGCGCTAAAACGACGCGTTGGGGGGGTCAAAACCACCCGAATGACCTCGGAATGCCATGAAACCGTACGAAAATAGCTGTTGTGCGATTTGTAAAATGGTCGGGTAGAAGACACATCAATCAGAGGTTCCGCTTGACCGCGGTGAACAGAAATGCATTTCTGGTGTCATAAAACACCAAAAACGGCGCGAGACGGTCGAATTCGGAGCAAACGTGCTCCTAATAACCTAAAACCACACGAAAACATTAGGAATATTATTCGTGACATGTAAGAGGAGACGGAGCGCCCATCGGACATGCGGTGCGCACGTTACGTCCGAGTGTGTCGTTTTTAGCAGCTCGACGTGCGCTAAAACGACGTGTTGGGGGGTCAAAACCTCCCGAACGACCTCAGAATGCCATGAAACAGTATGACAATTGCAATTGTGCGATTTTTGAAATGGTCGGGTAGAAAGCACATCAATCAGAGGTGTCTTTTGACCGCGGTGACTGGAAACACGTTTCTGGTGTCACAAAACACCAAAAACGGCACGAGACGGTCGAATTTGGAGCAAACATGCTCCGAATGAACTGAAAACACACAAAAAAAAATAGTAATATTACTAGTGACATGTAGGAGGAGACGTTGCACCCATCGAACATGAGGTGCACGCGTTACGTCCGAGTGTGTCGTTTTCAGCAGCTCGGCGCGCGCTACAACGGCGTGTTGGGGGGTCAAAACCACCCGAACGACCTCAGAATGCCATGAAACCGAACAAAAATAGCCGTTGTGCGATTTTTGAAATAGTCGGGTAGACGGAACGTCAATCAGAGGTGTTGTTTGACCGCGATGACTGGAAACGCGTTTCCGATGTCATAAAACACAAAAAACGGCGCGAGACGGTCAAATTCGAAGAAAATGTGCTCTGAATGACCTGAAACCACACAAAAACATTAGGAATATTATTCGTGACGTGTAGGAGGAGACGTTGCGCCCATCGGACTGCGGTCCGCGCGTTACGTCCATGTGTGTCGTTTTCAGCAGCTTAGTGCGTGCTAAAACGGCGCGTTGGGGGGTTAAAACCACCCGAATGACCTCGGAATGCCATGAAACAGTACGACAACAGCCGTTGTGCGATTTGTGAAATGGTCGGGCAGACGGCACGTCAATCGAAGGTTCCGTTTGACTGTGGTGACCGGAAACGCGTTTCGGTTGTCACAAAACACCAAAAACGTCCGAATGACCTAAAATGATAGCATTTCCTAAATTAGGGGTTTTAAATTATTATAGCACTATGATTTAATGTCAGATTTAATTTTATTATATGTATATAAAAACTGAATAATTATTTTTAATTTACGTTTGTATTGTTTTGTTGTTTTTTGACTTATTGTAGGTTTATTGAAGCAGAAGATTAAAATAGATGGACCTGTTCGGATCATTGAAGCACGTTTATGGTTTATGATGATCTTTATGTTTATGATGTTTGAAACAGTTTTCCATTTTTTATGATTGTTATCTTGTTTTATCTCTGATTTTGCACCATGAAGAAAAAAAACAGAATTCGTACATTTCATTAAAAAAATGTAAAATATTTTATTTAATATTATATATATACATATATTAAAATATTTTATTTAATATATATATATAATTTTTATTTAATAAATATATATAAAAATGAAAAATAGTTTATTCAATATTATATATATATTTCTTTAATATATATATATATATTAAAATATTTTATTTAATATTATATATATATAAATATTTTCTTCAATATAGATATATATATATTTTAGTTAATATATATATATATATATATATATATTTCTTTCGGTATGAATTGTTTTAAAAAAAATTCCATTGTAGCGACTGCCTAGCGGTCGCTATAGGCCGGCATTTCGGCAACCTATAGTGACCGCCATTGGCGGTCGATATTGCCCTACACCGACGGAGGAGATGCGACCGCCAATGGAAGTCGCTAATACCCTTTTTTTTAGTAGTGCTTATGAAAGATCCATGTCTTCCCCTGTATCCTGAGCCCCTGGAACTTTCTCTGATTCCTATGTTTGATACAGGGAATTCAGGCTCATTGAAATCAAAACTTCGACTGGAATATGGATCTGTTAATTTAATCATATTAACAGAACCAAAGATTAACTCTTCATCTGATGAAGACTCTGCCTGATTAGCCTTTTTAGGCTGTGTTGTTTGGTGGGGAAGTTCCCGTGGCTTTGAATTAGATGGCATGAATTCCGCCAAAGTCAAAGACATCTTAGGCTTTGACACATATCCATCTTCTTCTGATTCTTTTTATTTCATTGAATCATGTCGTTTCTTTGAGGACTTTCCCTCTGACGAAGAGGGTTTTACTGCAACATTCATGGAAGAAGACACAATTGGTTTCCTTAATTGTGTTCTCAAAATAGCATTAGTTCGATTGATTGTCTTTCTGACCATCCAGTCATCATACTTCTGTGCATTTTTTCTTTTGACTTCTTGCCATTAACCTTTCTCCTCTGGAAATGTTGCAGTGACACATGCTACTTGGGCTGAGGAGCCTTTCAATGTGACTAGTCCCGAGTCGACCATCTTTTGCAGGAGGTCATTGAAGAAAAAACACTCCTGGATGGGATGTGGAGACCCGAAGATTGACGTACATGGACATTACAATACTTTTGCGGAATACTTAGTACATAACAAAAACACAAACACAAGGACCATAATAGTATAGTGTCTTTGGAAACTTGAAATATAATCTTCTAATCATGGTGAAAGATCTTCAACATCTCCCAAAAAGAACTTCCTTTTTTTACCTAAATCATTTCTTTTTATCCTGGGGAAAAGAAAACATAAAAGGGTGAGCTCAAATGCTCAGTAAGGGTAAACAAAAGAAATATCAATCACATCATATACATAAGAACATAGCTTTTGGAAATCTTAACCTGCAAAAGAAATCATAATTTAATAACATGAGATAAATCATTGTAGTGAAATGTAATCCCAATAATCATAACTTAAAACATGAAACTTTGTGGAATACACACATAATCATAGATAATAATTTCTTGTTAGTCAAGACTAAATGTCGATACTATCTTAGTGGACAAAGTCCATTTCTGAACTGAGTTCACTCCTCGTTTCAGTGCTGTTTCACTGAACTGGTATAACCTTCCGTTCCATCCATGTCTATCTCATGAGATATAAAAACTTTACCCAATGCATTAGAGGGAGATATAGGTCCCACCCATCTCATAATGATACCATTCTTATGTGTGCCACAAAATCCTAAATCATACATCATTGCATAACCCATGTAAAAAAATGGGATTCCTAAACAACATGACACCATAAAACAACTCGTATAAGATAAAGGAATTCATAAAAATAATTCCATCACAACATAATCAAATCAATGTAATAATAGGATAGAAACAGAACCCTGTATTATCTTAGATGGAAAATATTTTTTGATAAAACACTTGAACTCCATTCTTGAGGAAAATAACCTTTCAAATTCAAAAAAAAAATTCCTTTGTTAACATGTCATACAATTTTAAACTAAAAAAAGTTTATTAAAAATAAACTTGAATACTTTTAAAGTAATATTCTTGTAAATAATGTTTTAAAAATCCATTCATGCCGTAGAAGATAAAAAAACATTCTTCACGTACTTTTGTCGGAAAAGTCAAAAAATACCTCGTATGAAAAACGACAAAAGATTCTGTTCATATGTTTTACTATAAACTCAAAAAAGGGTAAAAATTCATTTAAAAAAATTGTATGTGGATGGAAATAATATTTCATATTGAGGAAACATGGATGTGGATGATAAAATACACCCCAGTAAATTCCAAACTATAAACAACCTCAGATAAAAATGAGATTGTGATATTTCCTTTACCTTAGATCCAATTTGCTTCGTAAGTGTCCGAACCTCCTGTATAATGATTTAAATAATGTCATCGACTTATTCCAGAATCATACTCCTTGTTATGATGTCATATATGGTTCACTTATGACTTTATATTACCCGTTCTTTTGTAAATTCCATGTTAAAGAGAATTTTGGGTAAAATTGTTTCATTTGTCGTCTGTTTTTTGACATGTAATTATTCATATGATTACTTAGATCATGATTACTTAATTACAGAATATAAAACATGATTTATATATAATATATATTCATAATATATATATATATAATAAATCAGTAAATGGAAATAAATACACCGTTCATGGAGACGGTAGGCCGTACGTACGCATGAATGTTGTTTTCGTTTCCTTATTGAGATGAATGGAATTAAGTAGATGAAATACATATATATATACAAATAAATATATTATCATTATTATGTCATATATTTCATTATAACTTATTATATATACTTTATAATAATTCATGAATGGTTAATCATTTAGAATGAATCTCATCGTGTCGTGGAGACGGTATTCCGTATGTATGCTCGAGTGATGATATGGTTCCCATGATCGTGGAATTTTATTGGAGTGAATGTATACTATTAAAGAATAAATATCACTTTACAATAATTACATATAGTTAATATTTACACCATTATACCCATCCAAGTAAGGTGGTGGTGGAAAATAGATTACACCACGGCGTGGAGACGGTATTCCGTACGTACGCACGCGCGGTGATTTCTTTTTCCGTAGGATGGATAGATGGTGAAATAGGGTTGTTTCACACATATAATAACATATCAGTATATGAGTGATACTTATGTTATTCCTTCATAACGAAAAAACTAACGAAGAATAAGTGTAAGAAGAAAAAAAGATGAAATAATCGTTAACGGACATTACCTCTTCTTTGAATAACCTCTTGGAGATATCCTTTTAGGGCACTAAAATTGGTCTTTGAGGAAGACCAGTACCTCTATGATGTTGATATGGATGTGTAGAAGATAATGTTTCAGGGGTTGGCCAAGATTGAAGGCTCAATGTGGTGTGAGGAAGAGGGGGAGGAGGTGCCCTTTTATAAGAGAGGAGAAGCGTACCTTTGGAATAACTAAAACTATTATTTTATTATAAAGTCTAAATTCGGTTTTAAATAGCTCCAAATTGATTTATTTAGAAGCTAAGGTGGGGATGGGTCGAAATACTCTAATCCAATAGAATTTAGACCAGTTTAGGTTCCTATTTTAACCTTATCAGTTAGATTTAACATGATGTTAAATAATTTCACTTTTACCGTGTCTTCTTGTGTTCTTACACTATAAGGTTAATAAACATACAATAAAAAGCCAAACGAACCTCAAGTTGTTTATTATTAATATATATAACCTTATCTAAGTCATTTGGCCGAACCATAGATTTTTAGGAATAAAATAACAATTAATAATATAATATTAGTTTTAAAAACTATTTTATGTCAATTTTGACACTATTTAGTAATTGATTTTTGTGAAAATCATAATATAATGATTAGTTAGAAAAAAGTTAATTAACTCAATAATAACATGTCATATGAACTTATAAAAGTAGTGTAATTAATAAAAATTCTCAAATTATATTTATTTGGGTATTTATAACATCAATTATTTCAATATTTCATTAATAAGATAATTACTACATCATCTTTGTGTCATAAATAAATTAAATTATTTAATGTCTAAAAATTAAAAATAAAATACCATTATGTATGAAATCTTTTTAGCTTTATAATGAGTATTTATAGTCTAATTTATCTTATGTGTAACCCTATATTAAAAATGATTTACTTATCAAACATTGATTTTAACTATTTTAACCCTTCTTTAAATAAATTAATAATAAATGTCCTAATCTAATCCAAGTGGTCCTAAATGATCATATGTTATTCCTAAGGTTGTTTTTGGTCGAATTAAACTTATCCAATAGAATTAGGACATGTTATAGGGTAATAATAATAACATTTGTACCCTTAATTACCATATTTACATTTAACCGTGGTAAAAAAAAGTAAAAAGTTACTATTCACCAAAAATTATTTTCATCTCATTGAACCTCATTTTACTTACTAACATCAACCTTGTCTATTGGATTTTTGAAATTCTACTCACATAAGCTGTAAAATTAAGTTTTATGAAAAATTCATTTTTTTTAACTACCACTTAGTGGTTTCACTATGAATCAAAAAATGAATGTTTCCAAACAAATATCAAAAATTAGGCCTAAGCTATATTTGATATTATGAACTCAAAAATGATGTCTATTTTACCAAATTAAAAAAATATCTGTTGCATTATATAATTTAAAAAAATTAATTCCCATCGTCAAAACAAAGAGCGTGTTCTTAAGAGATAATAACTATAAAAAGATTGACACTTGTTTATGTCTGGTTTAAATGTAGAATTACATACAATGACCAAAATTGTATTAAGTTGTAAAAATATATTCTAAATATACTTTAAAACGACTCAAATTAATAATTTATCACTATCAATTATTTTTCTTAAAAAAGTTGTTTTTAATTAAAATTTAATAATTTTCACTATTCATCAGAATATTAAAGTTATCCGAAAAGTACAAAAATTTCAACTTAGGCTAAATTCGATACTCCGAATCCAAAAATGAAGTCCATTTTGAGAGATAAAATTTCTAAAATTTTAAAAGGTGGCTATTACTATTCATAACGGCTAGTTTTAATAATATTTTAATAGCATATCGTTGTTTAGTGAAACTCAGTATTGCATACTACACATGCTATCGAGGAAGGTCGTGATTGCGTGTAATGCAAGGCATGTCAAGGATGTGTGTTGTGCAATCTTCTTTTGGTGTACCGTACAACAAAAGATATTAATGAAATTAAAAAGAATATTTTTCATAAAATCTCGGGGTGTTACATTCTACCTCCCTTAAAAAGAATTTCTCCCTCGAAATTCGTCGAGGTTATAAATGGTTTACTACATGAAAGTTTCTTTAATAGAAACCCACATCATAAAAAGGAATACCAAAACATGGCTTTAAAAACTAATGTATGAAATGTAACAGTTACCCAAATTAACTCATCACTGGGTTTCCACGTAGGAGAACATAGGTGAAAATATGGATATAGAAGAAAAATCTAACCATCAAGTTCTGATGGAGAGTGGTAGAGAACATGGCTATGGAACAGCCAGAAATCACAAAGCCATAAATTTGTGACGATCTTAGGTACCATCTGATTCATCAGATATAAGAGCACTAGGACAACATTTTTGGTTTTCATGATCATTAAAAGAAATACTTACATGATTTTGGTACAATCTCATTATTGTTCGTTAATTGAACAATTTCCATTTCATCCCTTAATTAAATGAAGTTGATTTTGTTATTCGTGATGTGTTAGCAGATCATGTGATAGAATGATGGGTCATTCCATCTGTCTCAACCAAAAGGTCATAAAAGTTATCAAAAATACATAAGTCCATATATAGTGAGATTAATCATATATGGTTCTTAAAATGGAATTATACTTCATATATCATATTGATTAATATAATAAATCTAGTTTCTAATAAACATGGACTTCCTGTAGGCCAGTGGTAGGCGATAAAGGCCAGTCGCGCTTCGGTTGTGGGTTCGATTCCCGCAGCCTTGTCCGACGCGATGGGTTGTCGCCCGTCCTGCAGGTTGTCCTTTTTCTAAAGCTATATTACTATAACATCCCATCAATAAAATCAAAAAATTTCTATCATAACCTATGTCCAACATAATCCATTCCAAAATTTAGGCTTATCTAAAATACTTCGGTCCAAGCTCATATTATAAAAAAAATGATTACTTGAAATGTCACATAACAATCACGTGAATGCCATTATTTATCCCCCATATATCATAAGATATATCTTGTTGGTCAAATTACAAACATGTGAATACCTTAATCATGTATTCTCATGAAGAATGAATACCCATTGAACCTTAATGAAAACATGAATGTAGTTAAAAGATAACACTTTCCACAAACCAAAATCCTCAAAATTCATTATACTCAATCAATGATATCACTTAGTCCTTATATCAATCATGAGCTCATGAATACTGTCAAACATTTCATTTTATCCTTATCCCTTCATGATTCGCATATCATTTGTTTTCCAAAATATTTGAATCACTTTTCATGGTTACCGGTACCTTAAAATTATTGAAAACCATAATAGAATAATAGAAAAATATTCTAATAAAAGTACCTCAACAACATTATTCTTGAATAACAATACATAAACACTTCAATACATCCTCTTCAATTATTGTCCTGGAATAAGTCCTTCATTGATTTAGAAGTGACTTTTTAGGTCTTGGCATTGAGTTGGGTAATGCCCATGTTCTCCACAAATAATAAATTGAACACCATAACAGTCTGTCACTCTATGACCCTTTTCTCCACACAGATAACATATGTCCCTCCATTTGAGGTATTCCTCAAGGTTCTTCTCCCCTTCTATAGAAATCTCAATCTTCCTTTATTTATTCTCCTAAACATGTGAACATGCATAATAATTTATCTTCCTCTTCTTTGATGAATTAGGAATACCACTAAATTTCACCTTGTTAATCAAATATCGCGATGACTGATTCGGCAAAATCACAATATCTTTCTCTCTAGGAATTACACAATTTTGTTGCTCATATTCACCAATTTGTCCATTGGATTCAATGTTAACCAAATTCCTTCTGGATCCCTCCATTAACTAAAACACAAAAAGAATTTTGTGAGAGGCAAAAATCACGCTGGAGAAAACAACATGGTAAAGGGGGAGAACCATCAATATCTAACATCTTAGGTTACCGTAATTCTATTACCAAAACCTATACTTATACTTAACCTTAGGGACATCCCTATACATACCTTAGAAATATCTCTAGGGATCTCACTAAAGTTATCGCATCCTAGTTTCCAAAGGTTGACTAAAGCTTTCCTCTGATACCAACTGTAGAGACCCGAAGTTTGACGTACATGGACATTACATTACTTTTACGGATTACATTATACATAAAAAAAACACACACACAAGGACCATAATAGTTTAGTGACTTTGGAATCTCGGAATATAATCTTCTAATCATGGTGAAAGATCTTCAACATCTCCCAAACAGATTTTCCTTTTTTTACCTAAAACCTTTCTTTATATCCTGGGGAAAAGAAAACATAAAAGGGTGAGCTCAAATGCTCAGTAAGGGTAAACAAAAGAAATATCAATCACATCATATACATAAGAACATAGCTTTTAGAAATCTTAACCTGCAAAAGAAATCATAATTTTATAACATGGTTTAATCATAGTAGTGAATTGTAATCCCAATAATCATAACTTAAAACATGAAACATTGTGGCATACCCACAGAAACATAGATAATCATTTCTTGTTAGTCAAGACTAAATGCTAGGACTATCTTAGTGGACAAAGTCCATTTCTGAACCGAGTTCACTCCTCGTTTCAGTACTGCTTCACTAAACCGGTATAACCTACCATTCCATCCATGTCTATCTCATGAGATATAAAATCTTTACCCAATGCATTGGAGGGAGATATAGGTCCCACCCATCTCATAATGATACCATTCTTATGTGTGCCACAAAATCATAAATCATACATCATTGCATAACCCATGTAATAAAAATGGGATTCTTAAACAACATGACACCATAAAACAATTCATATAAGATAAAGGAATTCATAAAATTAATTCCATCACAACATAATCAAATCAATTTAATAATAGGGATAGAAACAGAACCCTATATTATCTTAGATGGAAAATAATTTTTGATAAAACACTTGAACTCCATTCTTGAGGAAAATATCCTTTCAAATTCAAAAAAACATTTTCCTTTAATAACACGTCATAAAATTTTAAACTAAAAGAAGTTGATTAAAAATAAACTTGAAAACTTGTAAATGAAGCTTCTTTGAAATAATGTTTTAAAAATCTATTCATGCCGTATAAGTTAAAAATACATTCTTCTCATACTTTTGTCGGAAAAGTCAAAAAATACCTCATACGAAAAACGACAAAAGATTCCTTTCATATATTTTAATATAAACACAAAAAAGGGTAAAAATGAATTTAAAAAAATTGTAGGTGGATGGAAACAATATTACAAATTGAGGAAACATGGACGTGGATGATAAAATACACCCCAATAAATTCCAAACTATAAACAATCTCAAATAAAAATGAGATTGTGATATTTCCCTTACCTTATGTCTGATTTGCTTCGTAAGTGTCTGAACCTCATGTATAATGATTTAAATAATGTCATTGACTTATTTCAGAATCATACTCATTTCTATGATATCATATATTGTTCACTTATGACTTTATATTACCCGTTCTTTTGTAAATTCCATGTTAAAGAGCGTTTTGGGTAAACTTGTTTCATTTGTTGTTCGTGTTTTGACTTGTAATTATTCATATGATTACATAAATAATGATTACTTAATTACAGAATATAAAACATGATTTATATATAATATATATTCATAATATAAATATATATAATAAATCAGTTAATGGAACGAAATACACCATTCATGGAGACGGTAGGCCGTATGTATGCATGAATGTTGTTTTCGTTTCCTTATTGAGATGAATGGAATTAAGTAGATGACATACATATATATATACACATAAATCCAGTATCATTATTATGTCATATATTTCATTATTACTTATTATATATACTTTATAATAATTCATGAATGGTTAATCATTGAGAATGAATCTAATCGCGTCGTGGAGACGGTATTCTGTACGTACGCACGAGCGATGATATCGTTCCCATGATCATGGAATTTTATTGGAGTGTATGTATACTATTACAGAATCAATATCACTTTACAATAATCATATATAGTTACTATTTACACCATTATACCCATCCAAGTATGGTGGTGGTGGAAAATAGTTTACACTACGGCGTGGAGATGGTATTCCGTACGTACGCATGCGCGGTGATTTATTTTTCCATAGGATGGATAGATAGTGAAATAGGGTTGTTTCATACTTATAATAACATATCAGTATATGAGTGATACTGATGTTATTACTTCATAATGAAACAACTAAAGAAGATGAAGTGGAAGAAGAAATAAAGATGAAAGAATCGGTAACAGACATTATCTCTTCTTTGAAACACCTCTTTGAGATCTCATTTTAGGGCACTAAAATTGGTCTTTGAGGAAGATCGGAACCTATAGGATGTTCTTATGCAAGTGGAGAAGAGAATTTGTCAGGTTTTGGCCGAGCTTGAAGGCTCAAAGTGGTGTGAGCAAGAGGGGGAGGAGGTGCCCTTTTATAAGGGAGGAGAAGCGTACCTTTGGAATAACTAAAACTATTATTTTATTATAAAGTAAAATTCGGTTTTAAATAGCTCCCAATTGATTTATTTTGAAGCTAAGGTGGGTATGGGTCGAAATCCTCTCATCCAATAGAATTTATACAAGTTTAGGTTCCTATTTTAACCCTATCATTTAGATTTAACATTAAGTTAAATAATTTTACTTTTACCGTGTCTTCTTGTGTTCTTACACTATAAGGTTTATAAACTTACTATAACAAGACAAAAGAACCCCAAGTTGTTTATTATTAATATATATAACCTAATATAAGTCATTTTTCCGAAACATAGATTTTTAAGAATAAAATAAAAATTAATAATATAATATTTGTTTTAATAACTATTTTATGTGAATTTTGAAAATATTTAGTAATTGATTTTTGTGAAAATCATTACAGAATGATTATTTAGAAAAAAGTTAATTACATCAATACTAACACGTCACATTAACCTAGAAAATTATTGTAATTCATAAAAAGTCTCAAATTACATTTATTTGGGTATTTATAACATCAATTATGTCAATATATCATTAATAAGATAATTACTACATCGTTTTTGTGTCATAAATAAATTAAATTATTTAATGTCTAAAAATTATAAATAAAATACCATTATGTAGGAAATCTCTTTAGATTTCTAATTATTATTTATAGTCGAATTAATCTTATGTATAACCCTATATTAGCAGTGATTTATTTATTAAACATTGATTTTAACTATTTTAACCCTTCTTTAAATAAATTAATAATAAATGTCATAATCTAATCCAGTGGGCCTAAACGATCATATTTTATTCCTAAGGTTGTTTTTGGTCGAATTACATTTATCTAATAGAATTAGGACATTTTTTAGGGTAATAATAATAACATTTTTACCCTTAATTACCCTATCTACTTTTAACCGTGGTAAAAAAAGTAAAAAGTTACTATTCACCAAAAATTATTTTCATTTTATTGAACCACATTTTACTTACTAACATCAACCGTGTCTCTCGGATTTTTGAAATTCCACTCAAAAAAGCGGTAAATTTAATTTTTATGAAAAATTCAATTTTTTTTAACTACCACGTAGTGGTTTCACTATTCATCAAAAAATGAAACTTTCCAAAAAAATACAAAAAATTAGGCCTATGCTATATTTGATATTATGAACTCAAAAATGATGTCTATTTTACCAAATTCAAAACATATCAGTTGCATTAATTAATTTTAAAAAATTAATTCCCGTCGTCAAAACAAATAGCATATTCTTAAGAGAAAATAACTATCAAAAGATTGACACTTGTTTATGTCTGGTTTAAATGTAGAATTAAATCCAATGACAAAAATTGTATTAAATTGTAAAAATATATTCTAAATATACTTTAATACCACTCAAATTAATAATTTATCACTATTAACTATTTCGATTAAAAAAGTTGTTTTTAATTATAATTTAGTAATTTTCACTATTCATCAGAATATGAAAGTTATCCGAAAAGTACCAAAATTACATCTTAGGCTAAATTTGATACTTTGAATCCAAAAATAAAGTCCATTTTGAGAGATATGAATTTCTAAAATTTTAAAAGGTGGTTAGTACTATTCAAAACGGCTAGTTTGAATACTATTTTAATAGCATATCGTTGTTTAGTGAAACTCGGTATCGCGTACTACACACGCTATCGAGGAAGGTTGTGATTGTGTGTAATGCAGGGAAAGTCAAGGATGCGTGTTGTGAAATCTTATTTTGGTGTAGCGTACAACACAAGACATTAATGTAATTAAAAAGAATATTTTTCATAAAATCTCGGGGTGTTACATGGGATTCCCCAACATTTGATGAAAAGAACAATAATTGGGAAGGTCTTCATCTCCTTTCTTCTTTGGCCTCTTGGGCATTGGAAATTGAACCAAATTGTTTTCCAGAGCTGAAATGAAATAACTAAGAACTTTTTCATTTCGGAAAGAGTATGTTTTGATCTTCAGATCCTCAAATTGTTTTCGTCTTTGATCTTTTTGATCTTCCGGATGAAAAGTCCATTATTGTTGGCGCTCAGAAGGTGGATCCCTTCGAGAAGATGAAGGTTTTGAGGTAGAAATAGGTACAGGTGGTTGTTTAAGCATAACTGTAGCAGTTTCCGCTTTACCCATTCTCTTTCCTGGAGCTGATGGAATTACACGAGATTTAGCCTTAGCCTGTATAAGGGAATCTTCATCTGCTGAGCGATTGAAGTAAGGTCTCGAAACCATACTGTGTATTTCACGGGGATTAACGACATGCGTAATTCTTCATGCATATTTTCCACACTGATTGGAAACAATTATTCTTGAGGGAGTGCTAAAATCAAGAAATATGTTAATCCCTTCCATCGAGCAATGAAATCAGTGACCCTTTCATTATACCTTTTCTTACAGTTTGTATGATCGAAAACTGTTGTCTTTGGAAAAGCTGAGCTGAATTGAAGGAGGAATTTTTGGCGAAGATCCTCCCATCCGGTAATTGATTAGGATTGCAAGCTTGTATACCAAACAAATACCGGTCCTTGCAAGGTTCGCACGAAGCATCTGAGTTTCACTGCTTCTTGCTGCTCTGGAGTTCCCATCATAGGATCGCAACACGACACATAATGCGTCAAATGTTGTTCAGGATCGCCTGATCCATAGAAAATAGGTAATACAGGGTTCCCAAAACTGGATGGAGGAGAAATTGAATCTACCCATTCAGTGTAAACTTTCTTTTCTGGTTGAACTTCTGCACGCTTCCCTTCCATAGTTTCTAACCGAGCTGTTAATGACTCAATAGTAGTTACTAACTTTTTAGAAAAATTCGATTGAACTTGGACTTGGGTAGGTGCAATGACTGGAGCTTGGACAGATGTGGCGATTGGTGCTGCAACTGATGGTATCACTGCCAACTGTTGTTTCACTTGACCTGTAAGATTAGACCTGTGAGGGTGTACTGATAGAGGAGGATATTATTGATCCATCTCAATAGCTGAAACAAATTTCTTTGGTTTACTGACTCCAGCATGCTTAAGAAGAAGACTACTCTGAAGTAGTTATGCATTCAACCTTCTTAATTCATTCATTTCATCCTCCTGTTGTGCAAACCTCTACTCTAGTGAGAGCAATTGACCTTCTCTAGAAGAAGGATATGTAACCTGATCCTTTCCCTTCCCTTTGTTGGATTCTTTTCAGAGAGGGGGAAGTGGTTTACTCAACGGATTACCTATGTTCTGAGTAATCCTTTGACATTGTGTATGCACACCTTCTTCATTTATGTCGGTGTGTACATATTCTTGAGAAGAAACCTCTTCATCTGAGTCCACTGAGTGAGCCTCATCTGGTGGATCAACAACTACGACATTGATGACATTGATTGATGCATAACTCATCGCATCCCTTCAATCAGCATTTATATGATATTGTCTTCTTCCATGTCTTTGATGAGACATTGTTTTTTGTTGATTCGATCCCTCGGGAACTTCTTGACGAACCGTAATTTGGAGGGAATATCATGATAATTTGGCTCTTCGTTCCTCTTGAGGTTTCTTCCCCAATCGAGAAAAGGCATACTTTCTCTGAGGAGGGGATTGATGATTTGAAAAAGTCCCCAGTCCAGTGGACTGGGGCTGTTCCTGCTCTTCTTTCTCAACTCCTTGAATCCTTCTTGTTGACTCCGAGGTTTGGATTAAAAGAGTCCCCAATATGGCGAACTGGGGTGGTTCATGACATACTATGTCTGATACTTTCTTGAATGTCCTCCTGATCTTGCTAACCTTAGTTCAGAAATTAGCTGGATGCATTAACCTGTATCTGCTTTTATCACCCGGTTCAAAAGGTCGTTGGATGAATTCCGACACTTCTGTCACTTGGTGACGTTCTTCCTCCAAACGAGAAGCCTATTCAATATTCTCATTTTCTTGTTGCAAGAGTAATTCGACACCTTGTTCTCTGTATGCTTGATTTTGAGAGGAACTAGTTGAGGCGTGTTCTTGGGAAAGCTTTTGATTACAAACAAAGCCCATTGACTGTGGCCGACTAGAGGCAATAACATTGCATGAGACCATTTTCGGCGGGCTTTACTGATTGGAGAGCACTGTGAAATGCAGTTCTCCATGAACACCCCATCCTCTGACATGAATACCAGATGGGGCATTGGCAATTATATGACGTAATCTTCTTAGTGCGCCAAATCATGAACGTTGAAGGGCTCTCTGCTGCTCTTCAACCTTCGAATATCGAGAGACAGATAGAGTCGCCAAATCAATTTCACGTTGTAACCCTTCTATTATCCTAAGATGATTTTGATATTCATCATAAGATAATACTTTCTTTTTAAACTCCCAAAGAGTTTTCTATATGTTGAGATGAATATCATGAATTTCATCTTCCGTCAACATTTTTGGAATATTATACCGAGAGTCACCCAGAGGCCAAAACATGACTGGCACATCACCTTTCACCAGTTATTTTGTCATGTTCATCATTTCCTCTTTATCATTTGATGAAGATTCTTTTACATTATTTGACCAGAGATGGTGTTTCCATGTTGCTTCATTGTATTCAACAGGATTGGTAGAGAAATCATTGATCAAACTATAAGATGCATGACTTAGGGGTAGTTCGGAGAATGAACTACACCCTGCGCTATCTTCTGATTGAGAAAGTATTTCATCTGCTAGCGATGAAGCTTCAGACATGACTTGTTTCGCATTTTCAAATGCCTCAAGATAAGAGGGCTTTCTCAGCACTACATTGTCCACTAGAGCATTTTCCGGGCAATGTGCATCACTAGTGCGGAGAGGACGTTCGCAGAGAAATTCATCATCATGGGGAGGACCACCATAATGGGTTATAGAAAAAGATGATATCCCTTGCTTCTTGTCATCTTACCACACAGAGGGTTCCTGTGGCTCTCATCTGAAGATGAAACTTCGAGATCGACCGAATTGTCATGAAGCAAGACTTCACGAGGAAGTGTCTATTAAAGACCTTCGGAATTAATATTACCACTATTGGGAAATGAAGGAGTAGAATCTTGAATTCCAACAGATAATTGTTGGTGGGAGCCCTCAGGAAGTACTCCTGTCTGTTTGAATTAAGGTCCTGAGGGACCTGCTAATTCACCTCCCCAGAATAAGGGAGGGAATGGTGATTGCGTTCTGGGGATAACGCTCCGAAACGGTTGGAGACGGTAGTCAACACCGCCTGCTTCTTGATCACTGGTTGTTGTTGTCTGGACGACCGATGTGAGGTATTTACTCGGAGGGCTTGTCGGGAAGCCTTCAAAGTTGGGATGGTACCGTGATTATGATACTCCATAATAGGTGCGTTTGATACCCAGCGATGATGACGCTGAGTAGGTGATATCATCCTTAGAGCGGACGACGATCCAACAGGAGTATCAGCAGTGGCATTTACAGCAGTAGTATTCACAGGTGTGAACTTGAGAGTATCCATTCTAGAAATGTAGAAGATCTTGGAAAAGAGTGCCTATTTGATATAACAGACATAATCAAGATAAATTCATCCACTATATCTTTTGGATGAGCACATATGTCAATGATTGTTTTTGTTGGCCCTCTCATTGAGTTTTAAATAGGGGCCTAACAAATGGGTAAAACATTCTTTTAACATGGTTAAATATTCACGTCGGTTTCACCATTTTTGTTTCCCTCGGAAACCGGGGATGACCTCCTTGATGGGAGGTTAAAACATTCTGATCGGTTTCTAACAGGTTTGTTCGTAGAACCAGAAACATCCAATGATTCCACATCCATTCGGACCTACATTCCAAAGGTATGTGCTCATTATTTTTGGACTAATGAGGCTTAGGAATTTGCATTGGTTGAGAGGATGGGAGGTCGGACTCATCACACATTTTTTAGGGGAATTATTTTCTACTCCGGGACTCTCTTTATAGATTTAATTTATGTTTGTGAATCCTTATTAAATTACCAAGTATAAAATGATCTTTCCTTCAGATCTGACAATCAATGACTAAATATGTCAGAAATATAGAAAATATTTTGTATGTATTCGAGGTTATTCATTGATAGAGAATAATCTATATTTATTAGAGATTCTTGGTCAATGGTACCCTTCGACACATTTATATAGAAGTCTCTTGGTAATTATGATGAACATGATGGTTATAAAGCCACTCAGAGGGGCACTTGAAGTTTGTTGTCATTCCGAAGGAAATGAATTATTTTAGAGTTGGGATCGAACCCGTAGACGGGCTACCTACGTATCCCTTTTTTGGAAAAGGAATCAGAACTCACATAGTTCGAGTAAGGGAGTATGATGTTTATGATTGATGGCTCAAAGAATGATGTCACAATTACTTTTACACTCTAAGCTCATGTGAGTCATGCTCGGTGTGAGAAACAAGAGGTATTGGCAATAATTAGACAATTGTGCCATGAAAGATGCAATCATAAGAAATAATGTGGGGATTATGCATGTATGACTACCCAGATAAATGAAGGTTAGTATTTACTTTAGAGAAGAAATCCAGGAATAGGGTCCATAAAGGTATATGAGCTTCATGGAGATTTTGAATACTCTAACATGGGGCTTACTCCTGAAAAGGAGGCCCAAATTAGGAGAAGACTTATGATTGGGATTTACTCCTGAAAAGGAATCCCAGATCAAAGGTAAATTAGGACTGGTTAAGAGAAATTAAGACTGGGGCTTACTCCTGAGGAGGACGCCCAAATTAGGGGACTGGGGCTTACTCCTGAAGAGGATGCCCATATTTGAGACTTGGTCTTACTCCTGAAAAGGAGGCCCAGGTTAAGGGAATTAAGGTTTGGGGCTTACTCCTGAGGAGTATTCCCATATTAGGGGACTCGGGAATACTCTTGAAGAGGATGCCCATATTTGAGACTTGGGCTTACTCCTGGAAAGGAGGCCCAGATTAAGGGAATTATGGTTTGGGGCTTACTCCTGAGGAGGATTCCCAAATTAGGGGACTGGTGCTTACTCCTGAATAGGATTCCCATATTTGAGACTTTAATAATTGGGTCTTACTCCTAAAGAGGATGCCCAAGTTAATAATTATGACTGCGACTTACTCCTGAAAAGAAGGATGCCCAAATTAGAGGACTTGGGGCTTACTCCTAAAGAGGATGCCCAAATTAGAGGACATATGACTGGGGATTATTCTTGAAAATGAGACCCTGGTTAATGATTCTATCATCTTAATGGATGAGGTTGAATGAATGAAATCTCCATCTTTAGTGACATAAATATGTGCAAATCACTAGGTTTTGAGAGATATTGCACAGAATTTCTTTCAGATAAGAAAGTAAAATCAAGAAACCATGCCATAAATGGCTTTGAAGAGTGTCATGAAGACTGAATCTTGAATAGGAAAGGTGGAATGGATTAAGAGGGGTGAAATGGGCAAGAAGGACACCCAAAAAGGCTAGGGCGCACAAGTCCTGGAAGGTGCGCGGGTACTGCGTGGGCGCGCAAGTCCTGGTCACGCAGGTATTCCTGCGCGACACATGGTGCACGTGCGCGACAGATAACCAATAGGGTAATACTTGAGCGACTCTTGATTAAAGCCTTTAGAATCCTCTTGAGGTTCTTCCAGAAAAAGGGGTGCACAAGTTCTATTGAAGGAGTAAGGCGGAACGCAACTGTGGCCTTTTCCCTTAAGGGCTGTCCACTCAGGCGCGCACGTGTTGATGAGTTTCATCACTTAGGCCTTCCTCTCCCTCTTTAGATCTTCTTTTCTAGGCAAGAAATTACCTTAGAAGTGTTTCGGAAGCTTTGAGAAGAGACTAGGGCGCCGGGAGCTCAAATCTCAGTTTCTGGAAAAAATCCTCCATTTTTTGAATGGGGGGACCTCATGGTCTATTTATAGGCAGGAGAAGACCCCTAGCGGTTACCATATAGGTCGCGCAAGTCACTTGCGTGACTACAAGCATCGCACAAGTGGACTTGCATGACAGTGATAGAACTTGCGCGGCGCATGTGATTTTGATCCCTTGTTCATGCCTATGTCAATTTTTTATAATTTCTTCAATGGATGGATCAATTTGTGCTAAGTCATTTCCCTTTTTTGATCATTATATTTTGTGATGAAGGGACCGTCAGGAGTAGGCCATACGTTTTCATTGATATCCTCAACCTATCATTTTGAATATAGGAACTTGATTTTGGACACGGATTCCTTGAGTTTGTAAGTGATTCATATCACATCCTATCAACCAAAGACTAATGGATCAAATGGGAATATTATTAATGTTTTTTTATGATATTATCAATGCATGTGTACTTGATTTTGTAGGTTCTTATGAGAAAAACATTCCCTTGTTGAGTCCTCTTATAAAAAATTTAGGATACCATCAAAATGGATCCTTATGGATCATTATTTTGAATTATTTTAACATGATAACTATGCAGGATAGAGGTAGGAATGTATTTATATGTAGATCATGTATCTTGAAAGAGTCTACAAATCATGTCCATATGACCATAGAGCACATGATGACAGTTCGGTCCATATAATAGTAATATTCCAACCAATGACGGAAGCATCTTGAGTGCGATGTTGGAGACCATGTTTTTTGGTTATTGTCACCCAGGAAGGGTCATAGACATATTTCAGTCCATGGTAATATATAATGTAGATTTATTGATCTCTTAATGGATTTGAAATGGATCAATCTAGTGGATTGAAATATAGATATTTCAGAGAGATGCCAATATATGCACGTTTTTTATTCGCATATCACAACTTTATTGATATGGTCTAAACATCTCACCTATCAATTATCCGAATGTGGTTGAGTATGATATGTATTCATACATAGTTGGGTATTCCATTCTTATTTTTGATCAGAATGTGTTGACACTCTTAGGAATGAAAATTATTTTGGTATGGGTACTATGGAAGCACAACCATGTAAAATATAAGCCCATATGGGAAATATAATCTATGTTCTCAGTGGTCAGAACAACTCACTAATGATACCTAGAAACCCATTGAAGGAAAATTTGCGGATGATTTTCTTTAAATATGGTAAGTTGTAATGATCTATATTTTTATGAAGGTACATCTATTTTGTTTTTTCAATAAATTCATTTATACAACCCTTATAATTTTACCCAATGAAGCCATAGGTTTTTTAGTTTTTCATTGGTTTGTTAGATGCTCGGAACTAAAATAATGTGGAAAACCTTCTTGGATACATAATTAGTATAAATTGTGCATCCCAACCCATAATATTGTACTAATTGTGTAGGGTTAGGAATAAGAGTTTAAGTGGAAACACGATTAGTCTAAGACCATGTGAACCCTAGATCATGGCCATGAAAAAACTCTAAAATATTGAAACTGGTATTTCAAATCGTTTGTTAAGAAACTATACGCCATATTAGTGTATGATGTTTCATTAAGTTGTGATGATAGTGTAGTTTTTTAATAGTTTGGGTGAAAAATGAAAATAACATAGGTACCCCTATAATTTATGGTTATATAACCTTTCATCGCATAATTACATCATAAATCTTATTTTAATTTATCCTGTCCTCATTCCAAGAGATTTCGTCCTCCTACTTATTTTATTCCATATTCTTCTTCAATCTATGTTCTTAAACATATTCCCCCTAATATTATAAATTAAGATCAATTGAAGGAATTGGATACCTAGAGGTATGATATACCATCCTATCACTTAATATTACAAATTATATTTATATTGGATTCACAATTTTGGTGTGATATCTATTTTCCCTATTTTTAGGGTTTTTTGGATCTTTTTATTAATTTATCCCATACTACATTGAATCTGAGGCCACCAGTAAATGTGGAGTCTTCAACAACCCTATGAATGGTTTTATTTTTGTTATCCCCAAATATTAGGTATTTTTTTAGCTTTTTCATTGTTCCACATGACATGTTTTTAAACATAACAGTTATTAACTAATTTATTTATCTAAATAAAATTTATACATGTTGATATAAGCTCATTGAAATTTGTTTAATAAGTTAATAATGCCAACCTCAACAACACACATCCATTGTGTAGCTTGTGTTAGTTTTTTTAGAAAAAACTATTAATTTCTAGTACAGATTCTAAGGATTATTATTAGATTATAAATGATATTGACTATATCATATAATTGTTTAATAAAACTCATCAGCTCATATGCACTTGGTTTTCTTTATAGATGGAATTTCCCATGTAGGTAATTATCCCATAGTCAATCGAACCCTTAAGTGAATTTTTGAAACATGTAAAATTATTTTCTATTAATTTATTCATTAAAATTTAATTTATTTAATTTTTTTAATTACATTAGAATGGTATTCCATCCATAAATGAAATAATTTATTTAAATGAAATGACCTATATAAGGGTGGGTAGTCCACTCAAGTTGATGGATAATTTATTATATCCTCTTATATGAATTTTGAGGACCTTAGTCATATACGTTCATAAAAAGAATAATTTATGAATGTTTATCCTCATTCTGATTATTATAAATGTATAACAAAATTGGTATAGGAATTGGAATGATGTTAATGGTTCTATTGGTCATTAGGATTCACTCTCCAAAATGTATGGTGTTGAGAATGATGTATCACACCATTGATACTATTTAGATAATGGGAATGAAACACCAATTCCCTTATTTATAGTGTTTTCATGATAACATACACACCATCCTGGGGGAAGATCATGGCATCTCCCTCTCCTTATGAGTAATATGACTTCTAACCTCTATTAGTGCATATATTCTCATTTAGAGTAGTTATTAATGAATGCTTTAATCTATGGTCCAACAACCAAATATTTTTCAATGTAAATGGATTACTACATCCATATGTTATTGTTATATATAGGTGTATTCAATATACTACTATAATATGTATATTTATTATTATATATATAGCTACAAATCAAACACTCCATCTAGCCAGAAGGCATTGTAGTTAGAGACACCAGGTGTGTTTGAAGAACATACATATTTTAGTTATTTATTTAGCATTTTTTTTCATTTTATTTATATTTACACACTATTTATCTATGATCTCTACATAAATTAATTTCAAACATCAATAGTTATGGCCTATTGGGATTTTATCTCACATAATACTCAGGCCAACTTTGGTTCCATAAAAGATTACTTTTCTCTAGGTATTCATAAAGGATATCACCCTAATAAAAATTTCTAATATTCATTACTTATAGGATGATAATAGGATCATAGGATCAATAATTGGATTGAGATTCTAGGGGAGTATCCTTTTGATTTTGTTGATGTGTTTTTATAGAATTGATAGGTATTTTGGTCCCATATTCGCCTTTTTAAATTATTATGACTTGAATACATGAATATTAAGATTCCTATTGGATTTTGAATTTGATTCATAGTTATTTATACTTATATTAATTATTTAGTATGAATGTTCATATATATTATTCCCCTATTGTATATTTATGGTTATATTTATTATTCCTCATTTATATGATAGTATGTTCTCCCCATAGACCCAAATTTAAACCATAAAAATTATATGATAACCTCTGTCAAATTTGGATGTTTATATGAAGCCATGTGACCCTCCTTATTATGCCCCAGTTGGTTGGATATTGATCTAGGGTGTTAAATTATTCCACCTATATAATTTTCATAGATTTATTCCAAATATTCAAACTCACCATGTAATAAGTTTTATAATAATGGTTGATTCATATAATAACATAGATGTAGATCCCAATATTATTTCCACATATATTATAAACTACTTAACTAATCAAAATATTATTCAATGATTATATATAACCAATGGATATTTTTTTAACAACCATGCTTTATAAATGACTATATATTTTTTAATGTCTATAAAATCATCATCATTAATCTATATATATATAACCTCTCCTGATTTACTATACTGTTTTATCTCATCCACTCTATAACTCTAGGTGTTTATTATATTTATAATTATTAGGAGGAATTTTATTATTACCATTGATTTTATGATCTATAATGGAGATTGGGATGATAATAATTTAAATTCTGTATTTTTTTTGGGTTTTACATTTTATAATTTACAAATATATTATTCATTTTACAATCCTATAATATATGAAATATTATTTTGATTCATTAAAACATAATTGAATTAGGAATATTTTTTACATTTGTGTGTTGTTTAAAAAACAAGATATATTAAATATTTAATTTATTAAGTTTATTTAATTTTAAAAAATACGATCATAATAAACACATAAATATATAAAACAATTAATGTAAATGTTGAGGAACATTTCATAAAACATAAATCATACTGTCATAGTGATTGAGGAATATGAGAGTTTTACTACATTAATAGATTAATTTTATAACATTATAGATAGCTATGTAATGATACCAACTAATAATGATTTTATGTAAAATGATGGTTCTCATGATGAGCCATTTATGGTATTGGGAAATTATAATTTTTTAGAAAATTCATTAGTGAAGGATTTTAATGGTCTACTATTATGTCATTATAGATAGTTGATATAGTAAAACATAATACAAAAAATAGGGATTAACTAAAAAATAATTTTGATGATGAATGGTTAGGAATTTTATTTTGTTGTGTCTCTTTATTTTCCTAGATGACGAGGTAGATGTATTATGCATTAATAAATAATCATTATAGGCAAGTGGAAATGAATACCTAATAAAAATTTATTTATGAAAATAAATTATCCTTAATAGTGGGATTAAATATTGAATTAATCATATTTATATTAATGTGATGATATAATATACTTTAGTATGGACTTATTTTACTTTTTCATAAACAAAAAACTGTACTTGATGAAAACATTGTCTATGATATAACACATGGGGGTTTCATTTTCCTCATAGAGGAATTAATGGATTCACATGAAAAGTTGGTATTTTTGGGAAATAATCCTATGAAGTTTAAAATGTAGTATTTTCATTAATGATATTTATTGAATATAAAATTCATAAGATATATATAATCTTTGATAATTTTGAAACTGTGAAATATGACAGGTCCAAAAACAAAGAAAACCACAGATTTCATGGTTAAATTAATTTATTGTCACTAAAATTTAAATGGATTTAAATATAAAATGATGTATAATGTTTTTTATTTCAAGGATCAAAATTCTTAATTAATTTATATATTGGAAAATCATGATTACTGATAATGTTTTTGGAATTATTTAATTAATTCAATATGTTACCAATTAAAGGATGTGAAAATTTTCAATGAGTGGAATGTAGATCATATTAAAATTCTATAAGAAATTTAAATATAATAAAAATATTATTAATTTAATATTTGTGATTTAATTTATCACTATCAAGTGTCTATCATTGTAGATTAAAATTGAAAATCCTCTAATACTAAGATAAATTTTAATTTTGGAGACTCAAAAAATAAAACTAAAGAACAAAAGAAGAAACATGGTAATTAACATAAACTTATTTTTTATTATTTTAAATGATGATATACATATAAAATAATATTTCTTTTGGGATGATGTAGTTCAGGGATTAATAGTTATATATATAAAATTAATTAAATAAATAACATCTCAAAATTTTTGTGTGTTATTTTGTGTGTGTAATTTTTAGAGAATTATATTTATATATTTTTCCTAAAGGTCTCAAGGTATGAATATAAAAAAGTCAAATGGATAGTATATATGTACCCATAGAGTAGTCAAGTTAGATAAATATCCAAGTTGATTTTTTTAATTTAAAATTGACAAGGATCAATTAATAAATATTAGAACTATATAATTTATTAAAAATATTATGTCAAACAAAAATCATTGATCACATAAAACATGGTTAATAATTAATTAGAGTTGATTTTAAAACCATAATTAATGAGTAGGGGCATAATTTTGATAATATATTGAATATAAAATTTCAAAAATATATGTAACAAGGATCATGGAATCAGTATTGACTTCAAAAATATTATTATTCCAAAAGGATAAAATTTATGGAGAATATATAATTATGATATATTTGATTATTTTAAAATGATAGTTTAGAAATATATTTAGTATAATCCAATTGTGTTATGTAAACTGTGAAATTTGATTTACCTAGAATTCTTATTTGGGAGATTGAATAATAGAAACAGATGCATTTGTAATTTAAATTACTAAAACATTCATAAATATCATATCACATAATGATTATTTGTCTATATAATATTAATATCATAATCACATAGAATATTTGTTATGTAAAAAGGATAAAATTGTTCCCCACTATAATGAGAACCTAGAGAAGTATTGAATAAATAATTAATCATATTCCATATCTTCTTTACTACATTTGTTTTATTTGATATTGATAATGTTTCAATTTATATAATTAGAGACTCATAAGAAATTGGGAAATCAATTCTTGATTTTTTTAATTTTTGATCTATATGAAGAAGATGTAATGGGGATAAACCATCAAATAAAAATTCCACATGTCTATGTCTCACAGGACATCCATACAATTTAGTTTCTACATTGTCCATTAAACAAGAGATTATTGTTATTGTTGTATATAATGATCCCATAAATTAACATATTTATGAAAAATATTACTTCATGTTCTCATATGGAGGTATAACTTGTTCTATAGATCATTATTGATATGGAAATAAATTAATTATTCCCAAAAGTATATTTCTTGTCTATATTTAAGGAATAAGATATATTTGTTAAAATTATTTAATATGAACATTGTAATTAAATCTATATCCATTTTATTTCCTCAAAGATTTCATTATATAGGGTCAATGAAAGATAAATCGAGGAGGTAGGGTTAGGTCACATGAATACGTCAAGCATAATGATATTTAAATTAGTAAAATATCTTTATTATAAAATTTAATATGAATAATATTTATATTATATTAATACTTTTAGTGCTTTTTAGATGATAGGAATCATGTGTTTCTATATGTTGAACAAAGACATCAAGAAATTTCATCTATTTGGACTAAGAAAAGATTACTAGAGGTTCACTCACTAGGAGTTTGTAGAATCATTTTTAATTTTGTAATATATAACATAAACAATGATTACCAATATAAACATGAGGAAAAATATTTATTCATGTAATGTGTTTCAAATAAATTCCATCATTTGATTCATGATTATTTAATATTTGAGTTGAATATTATAAATTATTTAATACTTACATTAAAAATTAAAAATTAATATTTATTAACAAGTGTAGTGAATAGATTAGAATTAAAATATTTATTTACATAAACTAATTTTAAAATATATCAACATTTTATTGTTTTCTAAATTTGAATTTTTTATTTAGTGATTAATTTTTTTAATATATATTTCACTACTCCTAAGTAATTATTATTGATTGAGGATTTCCAAGCTGAGATAATTGAATGATGAAAATGAAAATTTTTATTTAAAATTTTTTTCATATAATAAAAAATTATTTCGGAAATGTTATTTAAAAAAATATTATCTCATAAGACATAATAATTATAAAAATATTATACTTGTACCATATATGTCACGTAAAATAAATATATCGATAATGGTTTGATTGAAATTGTAAATTTTTATCAAAATAATTATTAAATAAAATTTATATCATTTTCTATAAGATGGTATGACATATTCCAGATAAAAAATACTTTTTGTTCTATCTAATTCAATATAGGGAATACTCCTCCCAACCACCATCTCAATTATATAGAGATTCAAAATTTACTCCCTATTTCATTAAATAATAATTTATGTGAAGAAATGAGTTCATTCAGACTATAATATTGAACACAACATTCATTTTGTGAATATTCCAACAGATATATTTTATATATAATGAGAAATTTTTAGTTGGATGATTTACTATAAAATATTCACCAATATCATCATGGTAAATTAATCAAGAGGACTATTTAATTTTAGTTAACACTAATTTTAAATATAATACATATTAAAAATTAATCATCCACTCAAAAATATTCCAGGGTTGTAATTATCATATTCTTCTAATATAATTTTTTCAAAATGGAGTAAAAAAAAAAAAATTCATTATCATATTAATTATGCATCAGTCTATATATATAAATCAATATAAAATTATTTGAACATTACAATTTATAATTATTTTTAATTTATTTGATCAATTTTCAATAGTATTATTATAGTCTTAATTGATGAAGTTAGGGTCCTTCACACAAAATTCATGATAAATATTTCATCTAAATTCATATAGATGTGAATTTACCAGGACCTATGTGGTGGGTCGAAATTATGATTATTTGGTAGAAACATCACTCTTTCCCCACATAGAGAGATTTCCTCCAAATTTGGTCTATAAACAAAATCCACATTTCTAAGAGGGTGATAACCACATTAAAAATTAATATTTTAAGCTACCTACCATCATGGTGTGATATAAAAAATCCATGAAACACCACAATAAAAATATATCATTTTGGTATATGGGTTAGGAATGACATAAAATCACAATACATTCTTATATGAATCATGTATGAATATTTTACATGAAAATAGTTCATTGAATGGACATGTCACAAATAAGTCAATCAGAATCATGGTTCATGGATACATCAACTACCACACCTATACCATGTTTCGTAGTCCAAAATCCAAACATGAGACACAACAAAAAGGTCTCTCTAGTTCCCAATAAAATAATAGTTGATCGAAAATATATTATATTTAGTCCTATTTCAACTTCTATTACATCACTCTATGATGAACATGCCCATTGAGCAGCTCATGTTCAACATACGCCAAGTATCACAATACAAGACAACCTTAATTAGGTCATGGTATGGAGAATGACAAAAAGTAAGAATAGTATATACATGTTATTCCATATCATAATGAAATTTTCAAACCCACATATCACTAAATACACAAATAAATATTTTAATGTAAAATAAAATCGATACCAGGATGAACTCATTATTATATATCACATGTAGGTGTATAACATATGTATTGGAATAACAGTAAGATCCAAATATATTCTTGCTAAACTGTAAAAAATATCCAACCTGTTGCACCCCTGGTTTGAGGTATGTGGCCTTTTTTATGCTTTTTTATGTGTTTAATTTTCATGGGATGAGTTGGTAAGAGGTTGGGAGAGTTTGGAATTGTTTTGGATGTGTTTGGAGGCTTTTCTATGTGTGCACGGTTTGAGAACAGTTAGTGGAAACCATACGGATTATCCAAGAAACCGTGCAGTGGGAGATAGTAGGCCTCGCATGGCCTACGCACGGTTTTCCAAACCGTGTGAGGAAACATTGAGGAACCTTGATCTTGAGGCATTAGTGTTCGCACGGTTAGCGCACGGTTTGTCAAACCATGGAGACTAACTATTCGGCCACTTAAAAATAGGGTTATAAGTTTCAGGCTCCCTCAGGATTAACCTCTTTCACTCCAATCTTCTTCCCACTCGATCCTCACTCAGGATTTCAGGTTATCAGGGGTTGGAGGTGCTGTCCCACCTAATTTGAATATATTTTGAAGAGTTTTCTTGGCGGTGTGAAGGTGGTTTCTCCCTGGTAAGTCTCTCCTCTTGGTTTCTTTTTTTTCCTCTAGATATGATCTTCCCTCTTTCTTGGTATTATATATCTACACTTTTTGTGTGTAGATATAATGTTTTTTTTACCTTGGATGATTTTTTTAGGAACGTGAATGCAAGGGAAATGGATCCAGAGAGGTTTTTCTGGTGTGTTCGCCGGATTTGAGGCGTGGTTATTTGTGGGTTGATTTCTCAGGAACCATAATGGTCGCTGGATTCTATCTCGACTCCACATGGTTAGAACTTGTGGTTCTTTGTTAAAATTAATTGTTTTGCTGAAAATTTATTGTGATTTGTTTTTCGAAATCGGTTGGAAATCCATTTGGGGATTTTGGGGAAAAAACGGGTTTCATGGTAAAATGGTATTGTTGAGGGTTCTAAAATAGGGATTTTAAAATGGGTTGTATAGATTGATTTGGGAAAATGGTTGATGAAAAATGGTTTTCAAAAAAGATGTTTTTTTATTGAAATGGTGTTTGGCATATAAAATGGATTTCAGTAAATAGATGATTTATTGATGTGGATTGGTATGCAATGGAATTGGTTGATTGCATGATTGTGTGATATTGGTGGGTTACAGGCTGGTTTTTTTGGTTGAAATGTTGTGTAGAAGTGGGTGGGAAGTCTCGCTATAAAAGGTGATGGATAGTGGTCGGAAGAACCACTATGTGGGTAGTGGTTAAGATGCACTGCTAGTTGTGAATGGGTGAACGGGTTGGGAAAATGTCCCACCATTTTGGTTTCTTGGTGTGAATGGGTGAATGGGTTGGGCGGAAGTCCCACAATTTTGGTTTTTTGTTGTGCAATACTTTGAAAAATGGTAGTTGTTGTGCTAATGGGTAAATGATGAAATGGTTTATGGCATGTCTAGTTTGGCATTCCATTGGTTTCTTGGTTTGGGTGTAATGGCTTGGTAAGTGAATTTTTGGATAATGAAAACGGTTACACATGTGATTAATTTATATAAATTGTTTTATATAAATGTGATAACAGTTTTATCCTAGTGGCATATGTTGGGACGTCATATGGGGAAAACTACTGATTTTTAGTACTCACCACCTACATTGTCACATTTGTGTCTTTGCAGATGTTGTGTATCATGATGTTGGAAAAGGTAAGGCATATCCCTCCTTTAGTGGTGCATTGTGATGTCTCGGTAGAGCGTGGAGCTTAGATCTTGGTGTGGGGATCGGGTGGTGTCATGGATTGTAGTGTTTGTTGTTTAGTTGCCGCTAGTACTCTGATATGGTTAGCTGTATGGGTTTTGGGTTGTATTGTGGAACAACTTGGTTGTCTTATGGGAATAAATTTTTGGGTTTTATAGTGAATGCATCATTAGTTGTTGGTTTGGTTGGTTTTGTCTTGAGGGAAAATTGTTCCCCACTATTCTTTGAAGCCCTCAGAATTGATTGCCATCCTTTGGCACCTTGAGAACATATCTAAAGGCCAAGTAACCCTCACCGCCTCCTTAAGCCAATGAGGTTGGGGTGGGGTGTTACACAACCTGAGAGTATAGATTTTAATGATAGAAAATATATGAAATGGTATGAACTATGGTATGTCCATGTCAACAATGACTTTCCTAATCATGATCTACCATGAACTCTATCAAATGGTCATACATCTGTATAATATAAGACATGTTTCGGAAGACACAACACTTTGGTGTGTATTTACAATGCTAGTACATCATCTTGAAAAAACTAAATGGAAATAAACAATAGAGTATACATCTCATCATCTTTATTTAATTTTAATAAGCATATAAAGGAATAACCATAAATAAAATGATAATATAAATATTAAGAAATTAATACATCAAGTCTCATTGAAAGTTCATATCCTCACATCAATCCTGGGGTACTAGTAGACACTTTAATTGAACAACTCATCTTGGATAACTCACTCTAATAGTATTGTGATAACTAATGAAAGTAATCTAATTGGTATCCGTCATTGGGTATATTATATTGATGGAAAAAAATTAATAGAACATGCTCATTAGGTCTACCATAAAAACAATTTATAGAAACATATATTATTTATCTGAGAAACAAACATGATTATACTACCCTTCAATAGATAACAATATATATTGATATATAGACACACGTTCACACTAAATTCAATAGAGAATGCTTGACACTAAATGTAAAATCATACTAAATAGGGGATCATTCCCACATATATTGTTCATTCTATTTGAGGAATACCATATTGGGAATATGATTGTTAGAAGGAGGACAGAAACCCTAGGCCTCATAGAATACTTCCTTTTCTAGTCATTCGAGTTGGATTTTTATAATGATCTCAAAATGACTTCTTAGAATTACCACATTGTGGATGACTAAAAAAAACCAATCCATATCAGCCAATGAAATGGTCATACCTACATTGATTAAATTTATGGGAACTCGCCAAAATAATAACATAACTGGTCTGAAAATAACATGGTTTACAACATTCACTTTACGGAATGATAAATCTATACCAAGGGGTGAATGATATATCACTCTGATGATGAAAATATTAGTGTCTATCAGGCCCACTTGTAATTTCTTTAAAAAATTGGGTTGTTAGACTGTGGTCATAAGTATTATGGATGGGGTTCTAACACTCGATGTTCCATTTGTTCTAATTGATGTGTTATTTCATGTGAACGTATACTCAGCGTCTTCTCTAATACACTGGTCATCTCTATGTGATTTCTAAATTAGATTATGTGTACTCATCACATTACATGTATTGGTTTTTCTGTCAATTAGTTTATCCCATCACCCCATGAATTAATTATTTATAAAGTACATATCATGTACCCTACCAAAAAGGGGTGTGGTGTAATATGTCCAAATGGGATTTTACACTGTGTTCAAACTGACCTATAATTAATATAGAGTGTGTAAAAATTCCAAAATTCATGTGTGGTGATATTTTCGACTCGATGTGTAATCCCAACAAATTATAATATAGTCAAATAAGGAGAAAAAAACATGTGGAACCCCCCAATGTCATGCGATATTTAACTCCATGTAGATAACATTGACAATTCATAAAGGGGGATATGTAGTGTGTGTTCCTCAACTACATGTAATCTCTTACATGATTTTCTAGAATCTTATACCATTCACCTATTTTCACCTATGTTCTACTAGAACCATTGTATTTTCCATAAAATGTGGCTGAAACTACCACAACATAGTAGAACAATATCATTGGCTTACCCAAATTTGAATTACTTCAATTTTTCAGTATAAAAAACATATATATTTCAATTTCCATGAGCAACCAAACTACAATCACAGGTAAACCACTATACACAGTAATTTTGTATAATTGATATTTTTATAGGAAATATTTCATAAACTCAATTTTCATTCATATTATCCCCAATTAAACCTCATTTCAAATTCCATGCATGTGAATGATGATCAACTAATCTAGGCTTCTATTGATGCATGATCTCGTATATGAGAAAATATAACCCCAATTTTTCCTCTGAACCAAAATCTAAACAAATGTAATTGATATTTGTTCAATGATTCATTACCAAGTATTCATTGAACTACAAACCGATAAAAATATTGATAATGTAAAAATGAAGAACATATGATTAGTGTAAAGGAATATCGACATGATGAATGAGACATAACCATTTTTTCATTAAACCTCAATTTATGGATGATGAATAATTTTTATTTAATATAATAATCATGTACCAAAAAATTCAACTTCTAATGGGTAAAATTCATCAATTATTAATACAACTCCTCAAAAACTCAATTATTAAATTGAATTATTCACTTTTGTAAAGAAATTAAAAAATAGATGATTAATATCTTTTAATAGAACTCCATACATAGATGTTTCATAGACCATTGATGAATAATCTATTTTTACATCGGAATTGGTGATATCAAATTAATCTATTAATGAAAACTATCCTCACAGTTCAATTTTACGTGATCATTGGTCCACAAAAATCCATAAATACTCAATCCAATAGATCTATCTCTACCCATTATATTACATCTTGGGATATGGTAATTGTAACATACCGGTTTTGTGTGCCGCCCAATGTTGCCCTATACCAGGTTGACCACATGTCCTCAGGCGCATTTCCCCAAATTCCAGATGTTGTCAACTGTAGGGAGGGTCGTCAGTGTGATAGTGGGTAATCTATTCCCTCATTGGAGTAGTATACATAGTGGAATGAAAATTGTAAAAATTAGTGCATGTAGTAGTATAACAGAAAAAAATGGAATATTGGTAGTAAATTAACAACTAGAACATATCTAAATGATGTATGCCACATGTGTCCAGGAATGTATCCAAACATGTCAAAATGATGGAAATACAATACTAAAACCAATGTATAGAAAAAAAGTAAACACCAACAGCATTGTGGGCCTCTTCTTCATCTCATGCCCTCTAACTCCAATAACAGCCATGTACATGATGAAGAAGGGAATATTCCCATATCGATACCTACACCCATATAATCTATTTGGGCCAAAAATCATGACCCCAAAATGGGTGTGATATAAATCACAGTAGGAATCCACCCAATGATCAATGCCTAACAGTCGGTGAATATATATAGTAGGAGATATTCAGGAATGAAAAAAATTAACTATGAAGTACTCAAAAGTAAAAAATCACAGAATTTTCCGTTACATTATTTTCAATTTACAAATTATTTAAAACCTTGAATAATGAATCGTAGGATCTATCCTAAGCACTGTATCCCTTTGTATAAATGTAACATTATACGTCTCAAAAGACCATCTAAACCACCATGAAAGACTAAGTCCAAGCTTGTGCTTTGGCTTGGGAGACTCGTCACAAACAGTCATTCAATCAATCAAGAAAACACTCTAGGAATTACATTACAGTATAAACCATTTGGTTTAAAATACTACTAATCAAAAGAAAACAACAACCATGGATACTCTCACAATCAATACCCCTGGGTCCATATGGAAAAAATAATTTATACACAACCACCGAGTCGGTATCATGGTCAATAACCTATCGGTTTATGTATTATAAATAATCATAAACAACCTATGGGCAGCTCTCATGGTTAATATCACATGGGTCCACATATCATAAATAATCATAAACAAAATTTTGTAGATCTCAGGGTTAATACCCCCAGGTAAATAATCTACACCAAATCTCTCCTTGTCCTGTGTAAATAAACATGGAAATCCCCATGGTTTTTCTAGTCCATGGCTATCACCATCCCTTGGAAGATCTTCACACACATCCTATTAAATTTTCACATGTTTTCTATAACTACTACATGGATAACATTCTCATACATAATATGTGCAATTCATATAATCTATCAACTCCATCCTAAACAAATCAAGGCCCAGAAAACATGGTATACCTCCTCAATAACATAGTCCAAATGGACCTAAACAGTAAAAATAGGGAAACACAACCATGTGGTGTCCCGTAAAAAAGTAATCAAACCTTATTAATACACAAACACCCATTTTCATTCAATTAAACCATAACATGCAGATAATATGGCTATAATCCAAAACACACAATTCCCTAAACGTGGTTACTCATCGCTTTAGGAATATATAATCCAATGAAAATCAAATAAAACAACAAACTATATACCTAGATGTTGTATGGTGAACACTTGTGAACGTAGGACCTTGAATCAACCTAGAATGATATAGAACTACAAAATGGTTAAAACTGTTCAAACCATAAATAACCCCTGAGAGAAGTGGAATCTGGTTGAGAAGATCAAGAAGTTGGGATAAATCATTGGTGGGATTCTAATGCACCAACAAGAGTATGGATCACACCTTGGACGGTGAATCCATGGATCAAACATTTTTAGTAAAAATCAGTTACTCATTGAAACACCAAGGTTTGAAGAAGAATCAATCATAAATGAGACATGACCCCACTCTTATATGTAAATTAAAAATAAAAGTACACCACATGTTTATTTAATGTACATTCCAGGTACTATCCTCAACTGCCCCCCACTTTAGGTGGTCAGACAAGTCACCTACACATCCACATTCTCTACTGTTACATGTCTAGTACATGGATACACATGGAAACTAGGAACACAAGATGTACTTCTTACTACACATCGTGTAATGATAAAATTACTACATCATATATTTTCCTAAAAAAACCCCAAATAAATATACATACAAAAAAATGAAGATATAGGTTCTTACAAGCACCCCCCCTTACAGAACTTCATCCCCAAATTTCCCTTCCATTGGTGGTGAAGAAGAAACATCAAACAAATCAGCTCACTGTGATTTTTTGTCGACCTCCCTCTACCAAGTCTCATCATGTACCCACCAGTGTTTCCATAGAACCCTCACTAGAGGAAGAGACATAAAAAATAGAACATTTTGGATGTAATCCTCAATCTGAAAAGGTTGTTCCTAGAAGGATGCATCACCTCCAACTCAACCAACTATGGTCTTAAAAGAAAAGGAATGCCGAAAAAGTAATGTCATAGCTATGAAACATGAAAGGAATTATGCATTAAATAGTACCTATAAGGTTACTGAAACTAATATGAACTCAAAACAACTCTATCAAAAACCTCAAGCAGCCCGACGTATCTTGGTGAATTTTTCACCTATCTCATAATCCTCCAATGTTGCAAACTTGGTGTGACACATAAGAAAACTTGATCAATGACATTGAAATCAAGAGGTATTCTCTGTAAATTAGAATAATAATTCTCGATAGATTGTGAAGTTTCAATACATTTTAGAATTAACTCCACTTGCATTATGGTCTCTTGGAAAAGACAAGGTCCCAGGATAGCTTCCTCTCATTCCTCTATCAAACATAGGGGTGATCGGCATGGCCTACAGTACAGAGCTTCATAATATTCTAATAGAATCTTTACCAAAAAAATGTTATTATAGGAAAACTCCATAGGGTTATATGTATCTACCAAGATCCCCCGAAATGCAAGACGCATGCATGATGCATGTCATCCCAAACCTGAATCATGCGCCTGGGCTGGCCCAATGTCTCGCGATGGTATGCTATACATAAAAGTACCTATGTACCAAAATATCATGGTAGTTCCAACTAGATATGAGAAGTAAAATGGGTGTCCCTATATGAAATTATAGAGTGAGTAACCCCAATAAATCTTAAACTCTCACGGATGTAAAACCTTACATGCTCATAACCATTGAAGGCTTCCTTGATTGGCAGGAATTGTGAAACATTTGTCTGTCTATAAAAAAACCCCAAACTGAATCATTCCATTAAGGAAGCATCTTTAAAGATATAATAAAATGCATCACAACATCATTCCACATACAATCAATAATGGGTAACTAATGTAAAATCCATATTGGCCGTTGATTCTTTTTCTTCACATGCAGATATGTGGAACATCCCAGAACAAATCCACAACATCTCTCTTCTTACCTTGCTACCAATACCGATGGTGTAGATCTCAGTACATCATGATGAATCCATGATAATCTTCCCAAAAAAATGAATGAAAATGTTGAATCATGTCTTAATGTATGTCTGAGGAGACCCATAGGCTCCATGAAAACACAAGACCTAATTATCGCCTATGGTCCTTCCATGAGTAGGGTCCTCTCTTGACACACATTCCCATAGGACTAAGAGCTCAGTATCTAATATCCTCATCTATCACTGTCAATCCAATAGAGTAGAAGTAAGAGCTATAAAGGAATGTAACATCTTTCTATGTCTGTCATGGTCCTCCAAATGCATCTCAGATAATTGAACCATAAACTACCACTCACAACTGGCCTCCTAAACTGCATGTATTTGAGTCCTCCTACTAAATGCATCAACCACTATGTTTCCATTTCCATACGTGTAGGAAAGATCAATGTCACAATACTGAAGGTACTCGACCCACCTTCGTCTTCTCAAATTCAGATCATGTTGAGTAAAGATATAATTATGACTTTTGTGGTTAGTATATACAACAAAATTCTCTCCCAAAAGATAAATTTTTCTATAGTGTAATGCATGTACAACTGAAGCCAACCTGAGTTCATGCATCAGGTCATTATTCTTAAGGGGCCTAAGCAACCGAAACCCTTACACGAAGAAACTTCTCCTAGTATAATCCATGATACTAACCAGATACCTGATGCATCATAGTAAAAAATGTAGCACTTGTCTATCTCTGAAAGAAAACCATTTTTTATTTTTTAAGTAAATCTCCCTTTCAGATTTAGGAAGTATGAATTGTTGGAATCTTCCCACAAGTACATTTCACCATTCCTATTCTGGCTACTCAGTGGTGCTGCTAAGTGTGAAATGTATTGTATAAAGAGCCCATAGTAACTAGACATCCCCAGAAAACATTGTACCTCAAATAAGTTCAGTTAATGATCATTGGAAACAACTTCTCTCACTTTCATGGGGTCTACTGGTAATCTTGTCTCTGAGATAACATGATCCAACAAGTGAATTAGGTCCATCTAAAAGTGTCGCATTGAGAGCATAGCATTTAACAATTACTCTGTTAGTGTACTCAATAGGATATCAAGATGGGTGGCATGTTCATGTCGAACGTAATGGTACACCAATATATCATCCCTGGAGAATACAAAAAAATAATCCATGTAAGGATGGAACACATAGTTAAATAATACCATGAAAACTACTGGCACATTCGTTAGACAGAACAAATTTTCCAAATACTCGTATTCATGATACAAACTCAGAAAGGATGTAAGAGGTATATCAAATGGTCTAACACACAACTGATGAAAACTAGATCTCATTTAAATATTCGAGAATACATGAGATCCTTGAAACTGGTCAAAAAGATCAGCAATCCTTGATAAGGGATATCAGTTCTTGACCATCAACTGGTTCCAGATCTGATAATCGCCAAAAATTCATAGGGTACCATGCTCCTTCTCAAATAGGATAAGATAACCCCAAGGAGATGTACTAGGAAAGATGAAACACTTTTTTAAAAATCCACTAACTATTTCATGAGACCTTATATCGTTGGTGTGGCAATCCAATTAGGTGGAATGGGCACATGTGATACTCATAGAACAATCTAAAAAAAGGAAATATAACCCTCTCTCTAGAGGTAAACCTAAAATTTTCTCACGAATGAAATCAATGAAACAATCCACCACATGTGGAAAGACCATATATTCATTAACCTAGTCATCCAAATAAAAACTAGGAATTTAGGCTGTAATGCATCCCGAACAATGATGCTTGGGTCCATCTCTGCCCTCCTGGACATCCAATTTTCCTTTGTATATCAATGAACCACCCTCGGGTGATGTGAAACTCACCATACGGATATAGAAATCAACGAAGGCCTGAAATTAGACATAATATTCCATTCCAAGAATGTAATCGAATCATTTCATATATAAGTCATAGAGGTCCCATATGTGACACCCACCAACATTAAGACGGAACATCATTCACTAACGTACACTAGTTTTCCTAATCCCTAATGGAGTGTCTAGTGTCACTTGATACCATGAATACAATATACAAATCCCCAGGATCTATAGAATGGCTACCAATATGAAACTATGTCAAACCCCATTTTAAAAAAGAGAAAAATATTAAACTGAGGAAACTTGAATTGTACCTATTACCGTAGAGGGTCTAGGATCCGGAACATGTTGGGTCTCCTCCACTAAAAAATTCTAACTTATATCGTGGCCCTGCGACCCTTCCTAACGAAATTGTGCCGATCCACCCTACTATAACTGAATACATGTCATCTGGATACCACGGTAATGACCACCTCTTTAGCCTAAATGGCCCGAAGAAATGTAGTTCCCTAACTGAGGATAAACGGGTTCTCCTGGTCCTAAATATTGACTCATTGTTGATCCCCTCTCAGTAGATACTGGTGAGAAAACACAGTAGAAATGAAGAATATGACCCATCATTCCACATCATCAAAACTCAACTGGGTCTTTCTCGGGCACTGATTTCTCATGTGACCACTCTTCCTACACTTGTGGAACCTCACCAGGATAATTGTAGCTACATCCCTCATACTATAATTTCCTTGTGAAGGCTACATATGGTGCTCTATTCTATCACGTGAATGAGTAACAGTCTTGGATGCTGAACCACCCTAGATCGCAGCTTCCAACACCCTCAGATAACACTCAGTAATCAGCGCATGGTTTACTATAAAAGTTAATGAAATCAGACTGAAGTAATTCACATGTTATCGGATGTCATACCTGCTACCATCCTCAAACA
>CAUJRU010000743.1:187822-259138 GCA_963277665.1 Viscum album
AGCATATGCTTCCAAGGTACCTGCTAAACCACATATTCCTATTGGGAAATGTGGACCTTTGGATCACAAGTATGATATATTGAAACACTTGGCCCAATTACCAGCCAAGTTATCAATTCTAGATGCTCTGAATCTGTCAAAAGATATTCGGGAAGCACTCATCGAGGCTTTGTCAAGTTCTCAGGAGTTCGAAACTGAAATTTTTGTAGCTGAAGTCTATCACATAGAGAATAATCTTGCAGAATTCCATGAAATAATATCCTTTACTGATGAAGATGAATATGATGTTGTGCATGGATATATTAAACCATTGTACTTGTCTTGAAAGGTCAATGGCGTGGATGTTCGAAGAGCTTTCATTAACAATGGTTCATGTGTAAACGTCATGCTCATTCGTACACTTCATCGATTGGGCCTCACAGAATCTGATTTATCTCCTTCTACCATGATGCTATAGGGATGTGATAAAAATGAACAAGAACCACTGGGTGAAGTTACACTCAGAACTCAGTTTTGAGATCTTGTATCCAATTCAAATTTCATGGTTGTTGATCACGACTCACACTTCAACATCTTGCTTGGAAGACCCTGGCTACATCAACATGCTGCTATCTCTTCATCATACCATCAGTGTCTCAAATATTGTTTCTATGGTCAAGTTGGGACATTGTATGGTGATATGGCCCCGTTCAGGACATGTGAGTCTCAATACATTGAGGCGGAAATCTATCACCTGAAGCAATGGGAGAAATCCATAACAAAGGATATTACCAAAGTTAATGCAGCATATGGTTTGGAAAAAATTCCAGTAAATCAATTTACACATGTGAGTACAGATTATGTGTTGCCTATCAGTCAAATTGACAAGATAGACCCAAATAAAAATACTCTTATGGAAAGATCCATAATGTCAATTACGGCAATCGAGCCAGACAACATTGGAGAAATTGGTAATCTACAATGCAGTGATGAAAACACAAATGGTGACGTCTTCATTTCATCTGCTGAAATCCACCAAGTCTATGCTTCTCCAATGAGGCCATAAGAAGTAATAGCAACATCGGAGGTGAACAATGATGTCGATTCTCAATCCATCATCTCCTCTTTATTACCCAAAGAAGACCCTTCATCATCAATCAGGTCAGAAATGGAAGCTTCTTTTTCAAGATATGAAAATTTTGACATCTCTTCAGATAATGATAATTCTACTTTATCATCTTCTATTCAAGTAGAAACGGAAGAAATAACACATGATGAAGAAGAAGAGGAAGATCTCAGACATGCTCCTCCAGCATTTGAAGAGGGTATCTCTAGCACAGTGGATGAACTCAAAGAAATAAATATGGGTACAAAAGAAGATCAACGCCCCACTTTAATCAGTGCGTCCATGACTCTTGAATAGCAAGAGATGTATATTTCGTTTCTAAAGAAAAATAGAGATATATTTGCCTGGAACTATACAGAAATGCTTGGGATTGATCCTGATGTTCCTCCTCATCATTTGGGTTTACCAGAAGAACATATAGGATTTAAGCAAGCCACGAGAAGAACACGCTCAACTTATGCTTCCAAAATTGAAGCTGATGTGGACAACCTTATCAAAGTTAACTTTCTCAGATAAGTTCAATATCCCAAATGGTTGGCTAATATTGACCATGTAAAGAAAAATAACTGACAAATTACATTTTGCATCGATTTCAGAGATCTTAATTGGCATTGTCCTAAGGATGATTTCCCAGTTCTGATTACAAAACTTCTAATTGATTCAATAGCTGAATATGAAGAACTTTTCTTCATGGATGGATATTCTGGATATAATCATATCTGAATGGCCCCAGAAGACGAGGAATCTACAGCCTTCAGAGCTCCTCAAGGTTGTGTTTTGCTACCGGGTAATTCCCTTCTGCTTAAAGAATGCAGGTGCAACTTATCAGTGTGCCATGAATCATATCATCAAACCCTTCTTAGGGAAGTTTGTTGAATGCTATGTAGACGATTTTTTATTTAAATAAAAACAACATTCTAATCACTAGGATGATTTGGAAGTCATATTCTGCAAGATTCGACAACATAATTTGAAGATGAACCCCTTAAAATGTGCTTTTGGGGTAAACTTAGGAAAATTTCTCAGCTTTGTTTTATGCCATCGTGGTGTTGAAGTCGATCCTGAGAGGACCAATTTAATCCTTGGTATGTCACCTCCTCAAAATTTGAATTAATTAAGCGGAATTCAAGGACACTTAGCCTATATTCGGCATTTCATCACCAATTTAGCAGGAAAAAGTTTACCCTTCACCAAATTGATGAAGAAGGGAGTCACTTACCAGTGGACTGAATAATGCCAAGAAGCATTCAATATTCTCATGAAATACATCTTGAGTCCACCGGTACTCATGCCACATGTTGAAGCAAGACCACTTATCCTCTATGTGACAGCTCTAGAGCGATCATTGGGTGCCTTTCTTGCTCAAAAGAATGATGGTGGGAATGAAAATAGTCTCTAATATCTCAGTCGAACCATGCTTGAAGAAGAAACCCGATATTCAAGTATTGAGAAGTGCTTCCTGGCATTAATCATTGCAGTTCAGAATTTGAGACACTACCTGCAACATCACGAGTTCCAATTGGTATCTCGAAATAACCCGCTCAAATTTATCCTAAGTCGTCCAATGCTTACAGGACGTCTGGTAAGGTGGGAAGTTATTTTGCAGCAATTCGACATTCAGTATGTGTCTCAAAAGGCGATAAAGGGCCATGCTATGGCTGATTTCCTAACTGAACACCCTTTAGTGGAAGACACATCTTCAGATATTGATCTCCCTAATGAGGAAGTCTTCTCTATTCAAGAAATTCCTCAGGCATGGGAAATTTATTTGATGGTGCTTCCAGATGTCCAACAGGGAGGAAAATGGAAAATACTAAATTCAACAAAGTTGGCTTCGGAATTGTGCCCATTTCTCTAAAAAAGGTAGTGTTACCTTATTCCTTCTTATTGTGGGAATGTGGTACCAATAATGAAGTAGAATACCATGCTCTCATCATAGGTTTTGAATTAGAACTTCAAGCACAAGTGAATCACTCAAAGGTGAAAGGTGATTCAGACCTAGTAATCAAACAAGTTAATGGGGATTATTCCATCCGAAAAGAATAACTAATACCTTTGTATGATTACGTCAGATAATTATTGGCGGAATTCCCTTTGGAACCGACATTTTCTTATGTCCAAAGATCAAAAAATCCTCAAGCTGATGCATTGGATAATATAGCCACAGCTCTGGCAGATCCAAATCGGGACGAGGCAACAATCATTATTGCCCACCGTCATGCAATTTCACCTTATTTTCGACTCAGGATGGAGGAAATTAATGATATGTGTCCCACTCCTAAACCGTATGGTCATACTACAGGATGGATGTCACCTATCAGGGATTACCTTCAAAATGGAACACTTCCACCTGATAGAGCTGAGAAAGAACAAATCCAGCGACGTGTGGTTAATTTTACTCTTTATGATAGCCCAGATCACCTAGAGAAAATTCTCTACAAACTTGGTTTTGATGGATTTCTCTTCAGATGCATTGATCGTGAAGAGAAATAGCTGTCATGAAAGAAGTGCATGCAGGAGTCTCTGGTGACCACCAGTCTGGACATAGATTGTCTGATCAGATTCGAAGGCTTGGATTCTTTTAGCCTTCAATGATACGAGATTGTGTCGATTTCACAAAGAAGTGTCATTCATGCCAAGTACATGCCAAATTCATTAATCAACCTTCAGAGTTTCTTCATACAGCTAAATACTCATGGCCATTTTCCACATGGGGAAGGGATGTGGTGAGACCTTACCCTTCGGCTACGGCCAAGCAGTTTAAGTACATTCTTACTGCTACTGACTTTTTTTCAAATGGGCAGAGGCAATACCTCTCAAGGAAGTCAGTTCTCAATGCGTTGTTAGTTTCATAAAGTCTAGCATCATTACCAGATTTGGTGTCCTTCATACCATATTGACGGACAATAGCACCAATTTCTATTCATCCGAGTTGAAGAAGTTGTATCAAGAATACAACATCAAATCCAACCATTCATCACAGTATCATGCAGCGGCCAACGACCAGATAGAAGCCTTTAACAAGACTATTTCAAATATACTGCAAAATATGGGGGATAAAGATAAGTGGTCATGTCCTGATAAACTCTTTCATGCTTTATGGGCTTATCGGACTACCACCCACACTGCAACTCGGTCAACTCCATATTCATTGGTATATGGAAGGGAAGCGGTCTTGCCCATTGAAGTTCAAATACCCTCACATAGAGATGACATTTGTGATCAATCATCTACATATGAACAATCTTAAAAGTGATTTAATTAATTGGAACGATTAGATGAGAAAAGATTGTGCACTTTGCACCACTTGGAAGTCTATCATAATCAAATAGCAAGAGCTTTTAACAAAAAAGATCGTCTTCATTCATTCACTCGGGGAGAATTGGTATTAGTTCTCAGACTCCAATGATACCATGAAAGAAACCTCCCAATCTTGAGCCAAAATGGGAAGGAACTTATTCAATACATAGGGTATAATCAAGTGGAGCTTATTCATTAATATCAATTGATGGAGAACTCATCAGTACTCCAACCAATGCCAGATTTTTTAAAAAGTATTTTGTATAAACTACAAAGTACCTTTTTTGTCCTTGTTATATGATGTTAAACTATACAGCAGTGGTCCAAACATATGACCTTAAACTATTGGTACTTTTGTCCCACACGATGTTAAACTGTTAAAAAGATCCCTAAATGGTCCAGTATGACCTTAAACTGCAACTAGGTCTTGTATGACCTTAAACTGCATCATCAACTGTCCATGCATATGACCCTAAACTATTTTCAAGTCCCTTACATCCAACAAGACGTTAAATTGTGACATCCTAACTACTTGATGCTAAACTTTATAAAATTCCTTTACGTCCGGAAAGACAATAAACTACATAATCATCAATGTTCATGTATGACATTAAACTACACCACAGTCCAACATGACATTAAACTGCACCATCCACGGTCCATGCATATGTCCTTAAACTATTCACACTTTTGTCCAACATGACGCTAAACTGTATCGTCCCTTTTTCGTCCAATATGACGTTAAACTGTGAAAAAGTACCTAATGCATCCAACATGACATTAAATGGTGTACTCTTTTGTCCTCCCTACATGACATTAAGCTGCATAGTCCCCCTTTCGTCCAACGTGACGTTAAACTCCATTGTCCCCATCGTCCTAACTACATGGCACTAAACTATACAGAAAGTCCATGATACATCCTACATGACATTAAACTGTATTTTGTCCCTGCTACATGACACTAAATTGTGCAGCACCAATAGTCCTAACTGCAAGACATTAAACTACATAGTCCCTTTATATGTCCTACATGACATTAAACTATGCATCGTTAAGGTTGTTGTTACCTGTTGTTTCTCACACCGAGTATGACTCACGTGAGCTTAGAAAAAACCTCAACCATAACACTCTCTATGGGCGGCTAACCATGTGTAAGTCCCAACATCATTTTTAGGTCTTTGTCCCCAAGAACAACTTGATCATTAATTAATTCTTTAATAGAACTACACGGACTTTGATCCTTTCCTTCTAGGATGGGTATGTAGGCAACCTCCCGAGGTTCAAGCCCAAAACCAATATCTTCACATTGGTTCATCTCTATCTCATAGGATGTTGATTTCTGAAACCGCCTATAGAATAAATATCTTTACATTGGTTCAGTTTTTTCCTTGTTATACGACGTTAAACTATACAGCACTTTTGTCCAGTATGAAAATAAACTACAAATTTCTTTGATACCCTCACCTGAGAGGGAACGATTATTTTCATGGATTTATCAATCATGTTTCATTTCAAAGACTACGTGAATACATGGAAATGTCCGAACCTTTTGTCTTGGTTTAAACCATCATTGCACTAAAGTCCCCTTTCACCCTTCACATGTACAAACCAAATTTGTAAAGAGGGTATTTCTAGAACTACATGGGCTTGATTCCCATCATTATGGGATATATAGGAACGTTCGAGTGTCCCTCGAATCTAGCCCCAAGTCTTTGGGCCTACCCCCAAATTCTACTTTCAGTCCCTTGGCTGAAATGTCCCCATGAAAACACACATTGTGTATTTCTTACAGTGGTCTAAGCTCTATGACCCTAAACTAAGATCTCTAATCCTTTTGTCCCATACGATGTTAAATAGTAGTTTAATAAATACTTATGGATTGATTCTTATCCTTATAGGATACGTAGTGAAGTCCAACATTTCAATTCAGGACCCAGCCATAACATGATTATGGTTAGAATTGATCTATGTATCTCTGTATACATTGAACAATACCCATATTTTTCTTTCATAATCCTAACCATAAATATTTTCAGATCCTCATAACCCTTTTCACGACTTCTAGTCACAAAAATGTCAAACTTCTGAGAGTTCTTTTTCCTGACTATGCAGCACGTGCCCATAGGTGGTCTTGCAGAAATAGTCTACATAACAGACTTGTTAGACAAAAGATACTATTATTTGACTATGCATCCAATGCCCTTAGGCGGCCCTACATAATTCAACCCCCTAACGGGTTTTTTGGATAGTGGTAACATCATTCTTGGGAATAATGCCTCTTTTTCCCTTATTTGTATTAAACGAAAGTATGTAGGGATCCGCAAAATAGCCATCCTTAACATATTTTTCCCATATCCTTTTTCATGATCTGAAAGTATTAAAGTCTATGGTTTATATTATCATTCCCTATGTTTCAGTCAGACCTTTGTAGGAGTGATATTCATCCAGTTCGTTGATAATCTTGTTTGGAAATATCTTCTCCATATCAAGTACCTATTTCCATACAGAAAACTCTATCATTTGAAAGATTTGAATCTCCATAAACATTCACTGGATTCTAGCACTAGAAAAGTAAATTTCTGAGAGTTCTTTTGCCTGATAATGCAGCATGTGCCCATAGGCGGCCTTGCATAAACAGTCTACATAACAGACTTGTTATCCAAAAGATACTATTTTATTTAACTATGCCGCCAATGCCCTTAGGTGGCCCAGCATAATTCAACCCCCTAACGGGTTTGTTAAATAATGGTAACATAATTCTTGGAAACTACTTCTTATAATGCCTTTTAGCTCTTTTTCATATCATTCCTCAGATTCAAATATTCTTAAGTCATAGCTTACATATTTTCCCTCATACTTGATTGTGGAAATATGTTTTCTAATGAATTTTCAAGGAACTGAGTCAATTCTAATCCATTTCGGTCAAAGATATTTCATCCTTAAACATTAAACTTTTTATATCCGACGTGCATGACTTTAAACTACCCACAAATGACAAGGGAACTCTGAATAAAAGTCAAGTTCCCAGCTCACTGAACATACATTTTGTATTATTTAGGTAATATTCAGCAATTAAAAGGTTCAAAGTTTGTAGGGTTATTTTAATTAATCCTACTAAAAATAAAACTATGATTACTAGGCCCACTGGCTTTGGTAAACTCTAATTCATATAGAAAAAGAGGATGCATGTACAAATGAGTGAAGATGAAAGTGTTTTTCATTGATACATAGGAGATAGAAGGGCATCCACAGACTGTAGTTTCTTATCTTTTTCAAGATTTACAAGAGGCTTTTAACATAACTCTTCATTTGATTTACGGCATCCCGATCATCATCAGAAACCACCTGGAATTCATTCATTCAACGGGATACAATAAGAGATGTAGTGATACTAGCTCTTCTTGGAACAATTTTAAAAGTATGTTCTTGAGTGCGGTTTGAGAAAATTTTCTAATGATCAAACAGTGACTATGTTTCTGTTCAAGAGAATTGGATGATGGATACATGGATTTGAGAATGGTGCATTATAAGTAAAGAGCCATTTGGAGAGAGTACACGTTTCAAATATTTCTCTAATGCCATGTTTGACTTCTCTCCACCAACCGGCAGCGGAAAACATTTCATCCCATGGGTTTTCCATTTTCATATCTGCAAGGAAATGGCATGGATGGAGAATTTGAAAGATCACACCATTGTTGTGGATCTTAATGCACAACATAACCGAAATAGAGGAGTAGCAGTGGAGCTGCATTTCAGGTGTATAGTTCTTTGCATTTGGAACATTGACTCCTTTTTAATGACCATGACTATACATGGACAAGTAGATTCTCTGTGGGAAATTACGATGACATTTCTTCAAGTACTTATCCAAATATTGGAAAGTGTTGTAACAAATATCATAGTAATCATGGCCAACAATGTTCATCATTTCATCAATCCGCTTGCTTTCCAGTTCATCAACTGTTTCAATTCTCCTGGGAGCCATTGAATCTGCAAAAAAAAATTGAATAAACTAACTCTTAAATGGGTTTATTTTTCATAAAATTTGTGAATAAAATTCAGAAAAATGTCAAAGGCATTAAGGCGCACATGTTTAAAACTTGACTTGCAAGTATAGATGTGCAACAAAAGTATTTTCCACGCAAGTATCACCGTGAAGGCCCAGATACCTTGACAGTAGCTCGACATGATAGAAAACACTAGAAAAAAGAGCAACCTGTGTGGCTATGGTGACCTGCCCGGTGAGAGCTCGAAGGTATGAAGTCCAGAAATCCGGATGCTTGTACGGAAGTGAGGTTCTCTATTTATAGACGCGGTCGGGACCCTGCGCGTCATACCCTGCATGATCAAGGGCTGTATCCTTGCACATCAGGACTTCCACACCCAAAGCTCATTTGCGCGCCCCACCTCGCGCACCCCAATTTCCTTGTGATTCTCGATTTCCTCAAAGTCAAATCCTCTATTCTCTCCAGATCCAACTCTGAGGGGGGATTTTGGTTGAGGCTCCTTTCGTCACAGAATCTGAAGATCGAAAAAGGGAAATGACTTAGAACAAATTGATCCATCCTTTGAAGAAAATATCAAAAATCGAAAAAGGCATGAACAAGGGATCAGAAGCACATGTGTCACGCAAGTTTTATCACTGTCGCACAAGTGACTTTTGCGACCTAAGTGGTAACCGACCGGGGTCTTATCCTTCCTATAAATAGACCTTGTGGGCCCCCCATTCAATAAAGGAGGATTTTTTCCATAAACTCAGATTTGAGCTCCTGGAGCCCTAATCACTTCTCAAAGAAAAAGAACAGACAAATTAGAGTTCTCATCGATTACATAGATCTTAATTGGCATTGTCCTAAGGATGATTTCCCAGTTCTGATTACAGAACATCTAATTGATGCAATAGCTAACCATGAAGCACTTTACTTCATGGATGGATATTCCAGATATAATCAGATCCAAATGGCCCTAGAAGACGGGGAATCTACAGCCTTTAGAGCCCCTCAGGGTGTCTTTTTCTACCGGGTAATGCCCTTCAGCTTAAAGAATGCAGGTACAACTTATCAGCGTGCCATGCATCGTATCTTCAAACCCTTCATAGGGATGTTTGTTGAATGCTATGTAGACGATTTGGTAGTTAAATCCAAACAATGTTCTATGTGGTAACCGCCCGGGGTCTTCTCCTGCCTATAAATAGACCTTGTGGGCCCCCCATTCAAAAGAGGAGGATTTTTTCCAAAAACTCAGATTTGAGCTCCCGTCGCCCTAGTCTCTTCTCAAAGCTTCTGAAACACTTATAAGGTAATTTATTACCTAGAACGGATGATCTAATGTGGGGGAGGAAGGCCTATGTGATGAAACTCATCAACACCTGTGCGCCTGAGTGGCCATCCCTTAAGGGAAAATGGCACACTTGCGTGCCACATTACTCCTTCAATATAACATGTGCACCCCTTTTCTGGAAGAACCTAAAGAGGATTCTAAAGGCTTTAATCAATAGTCGCTCAAGTATTACCCTGCTGGTTAACCGTCACGCAAGTACACCATATGTCGCGTAGGCATACCTGCGTGACCAGGACTTGCGCGCCAACGCAGTACCGGTGCGCCTTCCAGGACGTACGCTCCCCTGCCTTTTTGGGTGCCCTTCTTGCCCATTTCACCCCTCTTAAGCCATTCCACATTTCCTATTCAAGATTTAGTCTTCAAGACACTCTTCAAAGCCATTTATGGAATCATTTCTGGATTTGACTTCCTTATCTGAAAGGGATTATGTGGAATTTCTCTCAAAACCTAGTGATTTACACATCATTATGTCAGTAAATATTGAGATTTCATTCATTCAACTTCATCATTAAAATGAGAGAATCCTTAACCTGGATCTACTTTTCAGGAATAATCCCCAGTCATAAGTCCTCTAATTTGGGCATCCTTTTTAGGAGTAAGCCCCAAGTCCTCTAATTTTTGCATCCTCTTTTTTAGGAGTAAGTCCCAGTCATAATTCGTAACTTGGACATCCCCCTTATGAGTAAGCCCCTATTCTTAAAGTCTCAAATATGGGAATACTCTTCAGGAGTAAGCCCCAGTCCCCTATTTTGGCCATCCTCCTTAGGAGTAATCCCCAATCCATAATTCCTATAACCTGGGCATCCTTTTCAAGAGTAAGCCCCTATCTCAAATATGGGCATCCTCTTCAAAAGTAAGCCTTAGTCCCCTAATTTGGGCATCCTCCGCAGAAGTAAGCCCCAAACATTAATTCCCTTAACCTGGGCCTCATTTTCAGGAGTAATCCCCAGTCTGAAATATGGGAATCCTCATCAGGAGTAATCCCCAATCCCCTAATTTGGGCATCCTCCTCAGGAGTAATCCCCGGTCTTAATTTCTCTTAACCAGTCCTAATTAACCTTTGATCGGGGATTCCTTTTCAAGAGTAAAGCCCAATCATAAGGCTTCTCATAATTTGGGCCTCCTTTTCAGGAGTAAGCCCCAGGTTAGAGTATTCAAAATCTACATGAAGCACATATACCTTTATGGACCATGTTCCTGGATTTCTTCCCTAATTTAAATCCTAACCTTCATTTATCTGGGCAGTCATACATACATAAGCCCCACATTATTTCTTATGATTTCATCTTTCATGGAACAATTTTCTAATTCTTACCAATACCTATTTTTTCTCACACCGAGCATGACTCACTTGAGCTTAGAGTGTAAAAGTAATTTTGACATCCTTCTTTGAGCCATCAATCATAAACATCATACTCCCATACTCGAACTATGTGGGTTCTGATTCCTTTTATAAACAAACGATACGTAGGTAGCCCTTCTATGGGTTCGATCCCAACTCTAAAATAATCCATGTCCTTATGAATGACAATAAATATTAAGTGCTCCACTGATTGGCTTTAAAACCATCATGGTCATCATAATGACCAAGAGACTTCTATATAAATGTGTCGAAGGGTACCATTGACCAAGAATCTCTAATAAATACAGATGATTCTCTATCGATGAAGAACCTCGAATACATACAAAAGATTATCTAAATTTCCTACATATTTAATCATTGATTGTCAGATCTGAAGGAAATCTCATTTTATACTTGGTAATGTAATAAGGATTGACGAACATAACTTAAATCTATAAAGAGAGTCCCGGTGTAGAAAATAATTCCCCTCAAAAAGGTGTGATGATTCCGACCTCCCATCCTCTCGACCAATGCGAATTCCTAATCCTCATCAATCCGCAAACTAATGAGAACCTACCTTTGGAATGTAGTTCCGAATAGATGTGGAATCATTGGATGTTTCCTGTTCTACGAACAAACCTGTTAGAAACTGATCGGAATGTTTGGACCTCCCATCAAGGCGTTCATCCCCGGATTCCAAGGGAAACACCTACCCCATGTACAACCACATTAGATCATTTATAGTGAAGGTATATCATATTGGTAAGAAATGTTTGACCTTCATGAAATGGTCATTGAAAACCCAAATTCTGGTTTTCTTCTTTGAGAATATCATGGTGAACAAGTCACCATAACAATTGAAATATTGTCCCATTATTAATCTATAATGAAAAATATCTATAAAATTGTTTCCAAATATTGATTCTATTTTTCCCTATTGATATGTGTAACATCGAGTTACGATGATGACAATAACTTATTTCATACAATGGAACTGATACTAGTTCTATAGATTCTGATACATCATTGTTACAGTAGGATGAACTTCTTATAATGAGGCATGAAATTTCAGAATCACCTATTCTCTAACGATTTTTCCCCACACATGAATATTGAATACTAAAATATCATCAACATCTAAATTCCAACCAGATGGTGTATCCCCATATAGAATGATTTCCCTTACTAAAAGGCACTCATTATCATATATTTTCATCAATAATTCATATTCATAAAATGTATTGGTCGCTATTAAGGCTGTGTAGATAGTTTGACAATTATCCCCCATAACCAAAATGTGAAACTTTTGTAATAAGGCCATCTTCTATCATTTCTACTATTCTCATGTATCTCTTATGTTTCAGTATTCATTCATAGAGCATTGAATACTTAATTTCTTGTAGTTATCATATATGGAATATATAAATAAAATGATTGTAGGTACTCATCCCACCTGTTCTTCCTATGATTTAGAGCACTCTATGTAAATAAATATTTGATCCGTTTTGATCAGTGAATACCACAATATTATCTCAAAGTGTATATTTTTTACACCAACGTATGTCCTGAATGATAAATGTGAGCTATTGGTTACTATATATGTTTAATCCCTTCATGAGGCCCCTACTGACAAGACCTATATGCAATGAATCACTCATCCAACATTAGAATGGAAACATGCCTGATACCGGATGTTTCAAAATATACCTTATAGAACATCTATTACTCTATAAATATATTTATCAGTGCATATGTAAAATGTCCCTTCAACTCTAGAAAGGTTTTTTCTCAATCATCTAAACATATGAACTTCAAATCCTACTTTTTCAAACACATAAGTGGCAGTTCAAGGCATGATATATCCTTGATTAAAAATTTGTAATATTTATCTACACAAATGAATTATTATATTTCAATGACTTACATGGTATTTCAAATAGAATTAACATCTCCAACATTTAATGTGTCTACTAAAACTCCTGAAGTAGTGATAATGTGACCCTGGAAATTAAATTTTTCAATCCAAAAATAGTAATTCACAGATATTGGCATCCAACAGATTCTATATCAGTGTATTCAACATTATTTGAAGATGGTATTCATGGATATGTCAAGAAAATTAACCCCATAATATGTATTAAAAATTCAACCACAAAGGAATATATATATGTGTGTGGGTGGAACACCCGATTCATAGGAGCCAGAAAACTACATGTAATTTAATGAAATTGAATTGAATTAAATGTACTAATAAAGATCATAACTGCTTCTGAAAGCTGTGAGTGGAATGTATAATGACATAACATGTACGTAATGGTATCCCAATAGAAAATATTTCATTTACAACACTTTATATCCTCTAAGATGATTAAAGTGGTAGCCATTATATTTAGTGCATAAATATTCTTAACTATGAGCTAGTTCAATCGACACACAATGTCTAAGGGTAACATCCACCATCTTCCAAAAAAGAACTTACAAACACCATGAAGTATTTATTGGGAATATGATTCTTTTAAACAATAGATCCTTCATCTATTCATTCAGTTCTATAATTTACATTTGTATTATCCTATAATGAGGAATGGTCATTATCTATGCTTGAAAAAGATGGTTAACAGTGAACAATACCTATCACACTGAATGTAGAATAGATAAATCATTAGGTAATAATTCTTTAAATATTCCACTACTCCTGAAAATAAAATGGTTCATATCCCATCATCATTCAATAAAAAGCTGGTGATCTAAGATATCATACAACAGAACATTAGTTACTCGGTTCCTTCAGATGTTACATGAACATCTCATTCTCCATTCGGCACATGTCTATCACCATCTGTTTACAAAAACGTAAACCTATAATGATTGTAGTCAATATGGGCTCGATATGGAACTAATCAATCCATCATAAATAATAAATAAAATCTCATCATTTTAGTTACAAACATATTCCATAAAATGATATTCAACTTATCTCAAATGGATAATAAATAAAATATAGAACAAACTATGATCTGATACATAACGAGGTATAACACATCTTAACATCATAGAAGATTTCGACCCCATGACCTAGAAATCTCATTATATTATTAGATATAAATGTTTATAACCCATATATGTAAAATAAAATAGACAATATAGTTGATGCTACTATAATAGTACCTCATATAATACCAGGGAAGGTCATCTTTTCCTCTAAAATCAGTTAAATTACATTTAATTGAATTGTACCATTTCCCAGAGTCACTGCATGAATATCCTAATAAATCCCTCTTTTTTGGATAATGAAATCATGTGTCTGATTACATCTACCTTTAAAACCACATTTGGCGGAGTGTCCAAAGCAATTCCAACATCCTTCCACTAGTGATCACACTATCCCATCTCCAAGATTTGGTGTCGGATTTGATCTATCCTCTATTTTAAAAAAAAGGAAAAGTAATGCATAAATGCATTAAATGGACCATCTGGTCATGGCCTATGCATTCCAATTGATCTTATAATTACTGATTATTTTTATATCCTGATATTATAAACTGCTGAATTATCCAAAATCTATCATCACGAGATGCTATATGACTAATACCACACTGAGTATCCGTAAAATTTCACTTTCTCCAAGATTTTTTAAAATGGATAGATCTCGGTTCCAAACCTCCCTATATCACACTATCTACATCCATCAAATATTGAAAAATAATAAGGGGTTGGTTGATTATCTATGAGATGGTCTTCAATCAAAATACATTGACCTATGACTAGATTCCATATACAAGACCATCCTTTAATTTCAAAAACGTTATAATATCATCACCATATAAAATTACAGATAACTAAAAAAAATTATTAATGTGATAATATTATTTATTAACAAACATACTTCCATACTATAGGTATATGAATTTTTTAGCTCTATCATCCATCAGAGTATAGGAAAATACACATTCATAAAAATTGTATATAAATATCCCTAAACTATAATTCCTTGTTAATATTCCTAGGTAATAACATCCCATATTTGTTTTTCAGAATTGAATGTTGCATATGTAGAACGATTTTCCCACTACTCTTGATGAATCTCAAGATACTCGAATATTGAAATAATATGTTTGAACCAAGAATCTGTAGTTGGAGGTCTTTCGTCCCCTTATATGGTAGCAAGATATTAGTACCATAATTCCAATGTAAAATCTATCATACTTCTATAATTTCCAAAAAACCATTCATATATTGTAACATACGAAAGAATACATCATGGAACTATGAATCAGTGTCGATATGAGGAACAAGAATAGGTACTGAACGCTTCAGTGTAGGAGGAGTCAATGGTGGGTTAGAGGCCACCCCCTAAGGTTCATGGACATAAAAGAAATATGAAAATATTAATCATAGACTTAGTGGAGACATGATAATTCAATTCCAAACACACACATCTAGAGATAAAATAACATTTAAGAAAATTACAGATTGAAAAAAAAGAATAATTGCATAGTTTTCCTATAGGCAGATCTTTTACCTAGGCCTTCTACTCCAGCCATGAGTATGTAAAAATAAAGGTTGTAGCATGCCCAATAAATGTATGATACACACCAACATCCCACTACTATGACTGAGTTCAGGTATGGGTATCAATTTCAGATGTATATGATGGATATTAAACATTAAAATTTTACATTCATTTTAAATATGTTTGACTTAAAATATTTAAATAACATTAATTGGTTGAACTAGATGGATCACCATTTCAAATATGTTATGGAACATTCTCTTTATCACATTAAAAATGGATTCCACCTTCCCCATACCCTAACATGTTTGAGCCCACACAAAAAATTGTCTACGAATCAATGTTTCATTCATAAATAATTAATGAGTTTGTATTAACCTACATAAGAAAACTTCATGAGGTTAATGCAGAAGAATTAAATGTAAATTATATACTACAGTCCTACACGGAAACTCAATACATTTATATAAAATCATCAACGAAAAAAATAAATAGGAAAATCCATGCTGAAAAGAAATGTGGCGTGTAAAAATGTGTGTCATATTTTTGACTAATTGTTCATATAATAATTCATGTAGTTCATTTACCTCTTTTTATTATAAATATGAAAAATAAATCTTTTTTATTTAATATTAAAATCAATAACATCACGTGATATGTGCATCTCCCGATGGTGAAGACATATCAATTGTAAATGGCATAATCAATAACTTCAATTTCATATTCCATGTAACTTGGGTTTCCCCTTTACATGGGTTAGCAATTTATAAGAACAGGTTCATTTTGAAATCCCATTTACTCATTTTTAATATTCTAACACCCAAAAAATAACACAAAAAATTCCAATGTGATATTACATTGTATCATATTGGACATACTTCAACCTAACTAGGGCACAATCCAATGGGTCACATAACATGAAGGGAACCTACCCCTATTCCATACACTTCTAACTATAAGTTATGGTGTAAAGGTGGTACAGTGGGGGGAATATACCTTCATATCAGGTTTTAATATTTTATATAAGTATAAACACAAAATAGTGGAATTATATATATGATTCTTGCTCAATTTTACCCAAGAGATGAAGGTAGAACGGTCCTTGTAGTCTAGATTGGGTTGTCGAATCCACTGTGACCTAAGAAGATTCCAATGACACACAACCTATGAGGTAGATTTTTGGCTATAAAGTGGACAAAAAGGTTTTGATTTTGGATGGTTTTAAGGAACACTAATAAACCTAAGTTAATTCAATTAAATGAAAATGGGTTGATCTTAATGTTATGCTAGGGTTGGATTGAATGAATTTTACTTCTTTAGACAATTTTGGTTTAATTAATTTTTGATGAATCCATTCTTCAAAATAACACTACCATTATCAATTTATGGTTTGATGAAACTAAACTCTATTAGTAATCCCATACACACATATATAACCAAATTCATGATGTCTCCAAGGAATATGGTCATTTTAGTAATTGGATTTAGCTTCCTCAAACACAGTGAAGATGAAGAGTGGAAATAACTGAAGAATGGAAGTCTTAAATTAGTTAACCAATTAACAATAAATCATTCATAAAATAACATTCAATACAACCTTTTCATCCTCCTAAGATCAACCCATTAAAGGGTTATCCCTCCATTCATGGTATCCTGTCAATTGTGGGCAGAATATGGCATACAAGAATTATATTGATGAAATTAAAATCCTGGAAATAACGAGGACTCCTCTGTGTGTGTGAATGAAATTCACACCTATGTGTGAACTAATTCTGCACAACAAAGAGATATCACTATGATTTCTGATTATAAAGTTTTAATGAAATAAATGGGAATAATAGAAGATAAATATGTTGATCAAGAACAATGAATTACAAAAATTAAACTTACATGGAAATTGAAATGTGATTACAAACACAAAGTGGTTGCATATCATTAATATTAAACCAAACACCAAATGTTATCAACTCCTCCACCCCCACTGCCATAAATAGGGATTTTTGAGCCCTTGGGTTTATCCTCCAATAGTCCATGTCTCCTCAATTAATTTTGGTATGCCATATGTGGGTGGAAAGTAAGGGAGAGTTGATTCTTCCACCCTTGACCCGAGGTGGCATCCAGCTTTCCATCACCGAAAAGACTAACTTGGAAGACCTTATATATGGCCGAATCAGAGTGGACTGTTGAATAAAAAAATAGATCCCCTGATGGCTTCTAACCTCCTGTAAAATTCGGGCCCATTTGGAGTTGTGGATTCCGAGATATGATCATATTAGTGGGCAGTTTTTCTGGGACGCAGAATCTGGACAAAAATTTTATCTCTAACATGGGCCGCTTAAATAACTATAATGGAGATATAATTAGCACTGTCTCCTAAGAAATAATTTGTTCCTCTATATATCTTATAGCATCCTACGAAATTTGGGCTTCATTGGGCCTGTATTGTGGGCCCCACATTCTCATCTGTTGGGTTGTGTCCAATCATCCTTCTCCAGAATTGTTTCTTTTCATCGCCAAATATCTCCTTCATCCTTGATGAAACATCCATTGATCCCTGAATGAAAAATGTTTAAACATAAGTGAAGATACATTTCACAAAATATCAAATTTAAATATAAATAATTAAATTCCTTATAATTAGATGACTCATTGGGCCTAAATTGATGTCCATTAGGCATGAAGTGAACAAATGATGAGAATGGATGTTCAAAATCAAAATACACTAACTCATGCTCATTAGATCAAAAATGAACATTTAATACCATTTAAATTTAATTAACATATATGTTTTTCTTGGCTAATCACACCCCCCAACTTGATATTTCCTAGTCTCTGGAAAATAATTCAATGATTTTATTTGAATTCCTTTCTTCAAACACAATATAACAAACAGTTCTAACAATGTAAACTTCACACAAATATATCTTTATAACCTATCAAGAAAATTTTAATCATGATAATTATAAATGAAGATCCCAATCTCAATCCCATTTCTTTGATCAAATCCATCATCATACTTCATCCAACTCAATTAGGTGTAATGATGTGTTGTGAGTCACAATAGATATGGGGGTTCATTTTTAGTCAAGGGGGAAATCATGGAAGTGCTAGGTGGAATCACATTTAATCATAATATGAGTATTATTCATTCTTTTTTTTGGATTTGTTTTCAATATTTCCATATTAATTGATATTTCAGTTAATCAAATTAACCGATGTAGCAAGACTTTGCCAATGGCTCCCAGACTCAAAGTCCCTAGGGAACCAAGTGAAGCCGACATACTCGAGTATCGTCTCAAGATAACATAATAAAAAACAAATTCATATTACCATAAATAGAGATAGAGTGAAAAAATCAGGGCTAGAGGATGTGCATTGTGGCATTTTGTTTTAATGGATGAAAATAAAAATGATGAAAATTTTCATTGGACAACCAAACATCCAAAATCAACGATTTTAACTTAATCATGAATTAAATTAAGTGTCAAAGAAATAAAAATTATTTTCTATGTAGTTTTAATGTGAGAAAACATGTTATTATATGAATGATAAGGTAAATTTACTTTATTTTTTTTATCATTGTTTTTTTAACAAACATTTTGTTTCCACACCCCCCAACTTAGAATGAAACTATCCCTAGTTTCGTAAAAAGAAAATAGAGGAGAAGTGGGTGGGGGGAAATGAGTTAGAAGGGGCATGGAAGAAGTTCACTAGGTGGCTTCATAATGATGATTTTGGTGCCCCCAAATCACACTTTGGTCTCATGGGAGATTTAAGAACCTCCTTTATTGAATATGTATCACTAAAAAATAGTCCTTAAACCATATAAACAAGAAAAAACCAAACCAAACAATCAATGGAACAATTTATTTAAAACCAAGTCTCATAATTATTATGGTTTTCCTTTTTTTAAATGAACTGATGATATATTGTCTTAATTTTAATATATAGTTAAGGTAGTACTCAAGGATCACACCACGTGACACAGATGAATATGGTTCTCCCCTTTCGTACCCATCCATACTCATAATAAAATAACAGATCAACAGTCTATATTTTTTTAAATATCAAAATTATTAATAAAACAATTATTCCAAAAATATTGAAAACATGAAAACCATGGGTTTCCTCCCATGCAGTGCTTTGTTTAACATCGTTAGCCCGAAATGGATCCTAAATCTATCATTTTTTTCTGGTTCAAAGGTTGGCTCAGTTAACTCCAAATTTTTTTCTTGTTTATTGAATGATTCAATGAATGGTTTTAACCTTTGACCATTAACCTTGAAAATGTAACCACTTGTGGGATCGTGGATCTCTACTGCCCCATGGGGGTACACCTTATGCGCTATGTATGGACCTGAACATCTAGACCATTACATTCCCAGGTGTAAATGATGTTTTGAACTATACAAGAGCACAAATTTTCTAGGTTCAAAATGTTTGTCTTTGTTATTCCTAGATTGGTAAGCTTGAAATCTAGCTCTATTTATCATTAAATATTCATAAGCCTCCATCCTAAGTTCCTCAAGTTCATGATGATATAATTTCCTCTTTTATTTGGCTAAATAAATGTCGAAATTCATTTTTTTGATTGCCCAAAATGCCTTATGCTCAATTTAAACAGGTAAATGGAATGCTTTTTTATAAACCAACCTATATGGGAACATTCCTAAAATGGTTTTATATGCGGTTCGATAGGCCCAAAGAGCATCTTATAGTATCTTAGACCAATATTTTTTAGAGGGGTTGACTGATTTTTCACGAATTTGCTTAATCATCCGATTTGCTAACTCACCTTGACCATTGGTTTGAGGATGGTATCTAGTGGAATATTTATGGGAAATACCATACTTACACATGAGTCAAGATAATAGGAGATTGCAGAAATGGGTTCCTCGATCACTGATTATAGCCAATGGAATTCCAAATCGAGAAAATATGTGTTCTTTTAGAAATCGGATCACAACATGATGGTCATTAGACTTGGTGGGAATGGATTCAACCCATTTTGAGACATAATAAATAGCTAAAAGGATATATATGTATCCCCTAGATATTGGTTAGGGTCGTATGAAATCAATTCCCCAACAAACAAATATTTCAATAACCAAAATGGGAGTGAGGGTCATTTGATTCCTTTTTGTGATGGACCCTACTTCTTGACACCTAGGAAAACTTTGACATAATTTGTAAGAGTCCCTTGAGTGGGTGGGCCAGAAGAGACCACACTGAAGAATATTAGCATATGTTTTATTAGAGGATAAGAGACCTCCACATGCCTCACTATAACAGAATTTAAGGATGGACTCTTATTTAGATTCTGGGACACATATCCTAATAACATGGTTAGGTCAGAACTTATAGAGGTATGGATCATCAAACACATATTTTATAACATCAGAAAGGAATTTTCTTCGAGCATGAGTCCCAAAGAATTTTGGAATGACTCCTGTAACTAAGAAATTGGCAATGTCGGCATACCAAGGGAATTCACTCACATAGTATAGGTGTTCATCATGAAATTAATCAGACAAAGAAATGTGATTTGAGTTTTCTTTGAATTCCATCCTAGAGAGGTGATCAGCTACATCATTTTCAACTCCATTTTTATCCTTGATTGTGAGGTCAAATTCTTGTAATAGAAGGACCCACCTAATTAGTGTAGCCTTATAATCTTGTTTTTGGAAGAGGTATTTAAGTGTAGAATGGTCGGTGAAGACAGTGATGGGGGATCCTATGTGGTATGACCTAAACTTCTCTAAGGAAAACACAATAGTAAGTAACTCCTTTTCAATGGTGGTGTAGTTTATTTGGGAATCATTTAAGGATTTTCTTGCATAAGAAACGACATAAGGATTTTTATCACAACGTTGTTCTATCACGGATCCTATTGAAGAGTCTCTGGAATCACACATAAGATTTAAAGGAATGCTCCAATTTGGAGATTTCATGATGGGGGGAGAGGTGAGAGAGGATTTGAGGGTTGAGAATGAAACCTCATAGCATTCTGTCCAATCAAATGGAGCATATTTTAATAGTAGAGCACAAAGGGGACGGGAGATTGAACTAATGTCCTTGATGAATCATCTATAGAAACCAGCATGTCCTAAGAAAGATCTCACTTCCTTTAATGTTTTGGTTGATGGAAGGTTCCAAATGATATCATCCTTGGCTTTATCAACTTCGATCCCCCTACCTGAGACCAGATGGACTAGAACTAGTCCCTCTTTAACCATGAAATGTAATTTTCCCAGTTTTGGACCATATTTCATTGTTCACATCTTGAAAATACTCTCTCTACATTCCATAGACATCCCTTAAAGGTATCCCCAAACATAGAGAATCCATCCATGAATACCACTAGAAAATCCCCTACCATGTCTGAGAAGATTCACATCATGCACCGCTAGAAGGTTCCAGGAGCATTGCATAAACCCAAGGGCATGTTTTTGAAGGAAAAGTTAACGAATGGACATGTGATTGTAGTCTTCCCATGATCCTCAAGGGAGACCTCAATTTGATTGTACCTCGAGTACCCATCTAATAAAAAATAGAAGGCATGACCCGCCACTCTCTCAAGGACTTATTCAATGAATGGTAAGGGGAAATGGTCCTTCTAATTGAATGAGTTTAGCTTCTTATAGTCAATGTAGACACCCCATCCACTACTCACCCTTGATGGAAGAATATCTCCATCTTCATTGGTTATCACTGTGATTCCAGCCTTTTTTGGAACCACTTGGATTGGGCTCACCCATCACTCTTAGCTATGGGATATATGATACCAGCTTTTAACAATTTCATAAGTTCTTTCCTTACTACATCCATGATATTAGTATTTATTTACCGTTGAGGATGATGACATGGCTTTGAATCATATTCTAGAACAATCCTATGTGTCCCGAGAAGTGGGTTAATCCTAGGAATATCAGACAGGGTCCAACCAATGGCTTTCTTATGTTTCCTACATACATCTAGAAGAAACATCTCATGATTGGATTCAGAAGAAGAAGAAATGACAATAGGATTTGTTTGATTGTCCCCTGGGAAAGCATACTTGAGTGCAGTAGGATGTTCATTCAATTCAAGATCAGGTTGGTTCATAATTTCAGCAAAAGATTGGGACATTGGATCATGTTCAATTTCTTTTTTTAGAGTTTTAGATAGGATTGATTCCCCACATGTAGATGTTTCATATAATATATTTTCTTGATCATATTTAGGGAATTAAGTTTGATTGGTCTCCATCAAATTGTTTTCCTGAAATGTTTCACTGATTGTTGGACCTATGACTTCATCATAAGATAAATTTGAAAATGATTCATTACAAGGAGATAAAATTCCTTCATGTGAACAAATGAAATCAATCTCAACCAGACTTAAACATTCACCAAATATTCCTTGATGTTCTATGGATTCATTATCAATGATTCCTATCATGTTTACTTCATGAATGTCCTCATCATCCCCTTTTTGTGAGCATGAAATATAGATGTTCAAGTCTAGAATCATCTTCCAAATGGTGATGGTCATGTTCACATTTCAGACTCAGATAACAGAGTTGACTGTTTCAAGAAAAGGATGGCCAAGGATGATTGGATTGTGTTCCTTATTTCCTAAGTTTGGATGGTTGTAAATGAAAATGAAGTCATTATGGTAGATGAAGTTTTCAACCTTTCCCAAAACGTCCTTTAAAATTACCTTTGGAACCCTAATGCTATGATCAGCACGTTGAAGTGTGACAGATGTGGTTTGGAGCTCTACTAGGCCTAACTGGCCGTACACAGCATATGTGATGTGATTGACACTAGCACCTTGGTCACACAAGGCCTTGAAAACTTTTCTCTCTCCTAGTTCAACATTGATGTAAGGGACAACTGGGACATTCAACTTAGGAGGAATGGTCCCCTGAATGGTGGTACGCACATTAGCAGCCAAGAGGACTTGGTATTAATGTGAAAATATTATTTTAAAAGTGCACAAGTCCTTAAGGTACATTGAGTAGGAAGGTATGGTTTGTATTGCATCGCGAAGTGGAATGTTCAACTTGACTTGTGAGAATATTTCTCTTAATGTTTCACTTAATTCATTCTTGTTTTTCCCCCTCATGCATTGAGTAAATGGTGCATGTTGTTGGGTAATTTGTTGAAGAGTTGTTTCTTTGACAATGTTATCAGTTTCCTCATCTTGATCTTGTGGTTCATTTGAATTTTCATCCATGTATGAATCTTCAGGTGGGTTCTGAATTAGATAATCATGCTTCTCAATTAATTTCCCACTTTTTAAAACAGTCACATCCTTTAGTTGTTCATGAGTTGTTTGAGTGCAACTTGACTCTCCCCTTGATGTTGGGGATGACACCTCCTGAGTAGGCATGGGTGCCTTTCGAGTTTTTATGGTTTTAAGTTCTTGTTTAAGGGAAGAGACTTCCGAGTTCATCCTTTCCATTTGTTTGTACTGTTGTTCAAGTAGGCTTTTTGGAACAATTTGGGTGGGTTCTTGAGTAGGTTGGTTTATCCCAGGGGGATATTTAAGAGGTGAGATGGTTTGTTGAAAATGGACCGGTGGCTGTTGGTATAGGATTGGTTGGGTTTGGAATAGGTTATGGGGTTTGTAGTTCTGATGGGGGTAAGGATTTTGTCCCTGTGGTTTGCTAGGTAGTTGGTTATCTTTCCAACAGAAGCCTAGGTGGTCATTATACCTTATGTTGAAGTTGTTTTTGGTATTGAGGATTTTTAAAGTTCAAAGCATTTACATCCACTGGGGGTCCTCCTAAAATAACATCTTTTATGGATGGAATGGTTGGGTTGTTGTCTGTCTTATGGTCATGTTGTCACAAATTGTGCAAACAAGGTCAACAATTAGGATTTCATGGACTTTCCTATGGTCTGTTTCTTCAACCTTCCTAGAGAGTGATGTTATTTTTTCCGTAAGGCTATCCTCTTCTCTAAGTGTACGAATTCCAGTAGTTCTTTATGGATTTTCAGAATAAGGTGAAGTTCCCCTTGTTCGGTTTTGTTCAGAAAGGCTTTCTAGATACTCGTAAGCATCATTTGGGGCTTTGTTTTTAAATGTTCCATTACACATCATGTCAATGAATTGTTTGTTCCCCGGACCCAACCCTTCATAGAATATTCTCACTTGTTCAGGAATAGAAAAACCATGGTGTGGGACCATGTTTAGAGTTTATTTGAACCTCTACCATGTTTAATTGAATGAATCTCCCTCTTTTTCAAAAAATATTGGGATACTCTTTTTAAGTGCAATTTTTTTTTGTGGTGGGGAAAGTATTTTTTGTAAAATTCTCTTTGTAGTTGGTACCACGAGTTTATGGATGATGGTCTCAAATTGATTAGAAAATTTTACGCTCGATACTTTAATGAAAAAGGAAATATCTTCATCCTAGCTGATTCTAGTTGATGTGGCGGACACATGGTTTCTACAATGTCATTGAATTCCTTAATGTGATGGTAGGGCATCTCGGACTCCATTCCATGGAATGTGGGAAGGTGGATTAGGACATGGGGTTTAAATATGTAGTTTGCATATCCTAGGAAATTGTGTCTAATTCATGAGGGGGAATTGGTCCAGGAAGGTGTTAGGTAGTCATTCATGGTTTGATCTATTGCATTCCCCACGTTTGGGGCTTCCTCTTTTGGGTTTTCATTTTGTTTCCCACTCAAGATTATGAGTTGGTTTCTTTGAAGATATTCCACTAAAATAGGCTCACTTTTTGACTCTAGAGTATAAGGAACATTAGGATATAATGGAAAGAATACAATTGGTGTACATGACTCCCCAATCCCAAGACTATCAACCCTAACTAGACGGTTTGATTGATCGCGGGTGTAGGGGGACATGCACCAAAAGAGAAAAACAAGAAAGGGAAAAGATAAGAGAAATTGGATGAGAAAAGAAGAAATGGGGGAGAGTAGAATATGTGTTTAGATGACTTACTTGGGTCCCCGCCAACAGTGCCAAAATTTGATTACTGCTCAAATTTATCCAAGATATGAAGGTAGAACGGTCCTTGTAGTCTAGATTGGGTTGTCGAATACACTGAGACCTAAGAAGATACCTAAGACACAAAACCTATGACGTGAATTTTGGTTATGAAGTGGCCAACATGGTTTTTATTTTGGATGGTTTTAAAGAGAACTAATAAACCTAAGTCAATTCAATTAAATGAAAATGGGTTGATCTTATGATTATGCTAGGGGTGGATTGAATGAAAATTACTTCTTTAGAAAATTTTGGTTTAATTAATTCTTGATGAATCCATTCTTCAAAATAACACATCCTTCCTCATATTCTGGTTTGATGCAACTAAACTCAATTAATAAACCCCTACACACTTAGAGAACAAAATTAATGATGTATCCAAGTAATATGGTCATTTTAGTAATTGGATTTAGCTTCCTCAAACACAGTGAAGATGAAGAGTGGAAATAACTAAAGAATGGAAGTCTTAAATTTGTTAACCAATTATCAACAATTCATTCATAAAATAACATTCAATCCAGACTTTTCATCCTCCTAAGATCAACCCATTAATGGGTTATCACTCCATTGATGGTATACACTCAACGGTGTGTCGAAGATGGATTATGAGAATTAGATTGAAGAAATTAAAACCGCGGAAATAATGAGAACTCCTCCGTGTTTGTAAATGAAATTCACACCTATGTATGAACTAATTCAGAACAAAAAAGAGATATCACTGTGATTTGTGATTATAAATATTTAATGAAATAAATGGGAAGAATATAAGAGAAATATGTTGATTAAGAACAAATAAGTACATAATGGAAACTTACATGGAAATTGAAATTCGATTAAAAACACAAAGTGGAAGCATAACATTACAATTAAACCAGAAACCCTAGATTATCAACTACTCCACCACCACTACCTTAAATATGAATTTTTGAGCTCTGGGGTAATGCCTTCAATAGTCCAAGTCTCCTTAATTAATTGTGGTGGGCCATAGGTGGGTGTAAAGTAAAGGAGAGTTGATTTTTCAACCCTTGACCCGAGGTGGAAGCCAGCATTCCTTCACTAAACAGAAACTCTTGGAAGTCCTTCTATATGGCCAAATAAGAGTGGGTAATAAATAATTAAAATAGATAACCGGATGTATTATAACTGCCTATAAACTTTGGGACCATTTAAAGTTGTGGATTCCGAGATAAGATCATATTAGTGGTCTGTTTTTCTGGGCCGTACAATCTGGCCCAGAATTTTATCTCTAACTTGGGATGCTTAAATAACCCTAATGGAGGCAGAATTAGCACTCACTCATGTAGATTTATTTGTTCCTCTATATGTCTTCTAGCAGCCTATGAAATTTGGGCTTCATTGGTCCTGCATTGTCGGCCCCTAATCCTCATCTGTAGGCTGGTGTCCAATCTGCCTTCTCCAGAATTGTTTCTTTTCATGACAAATATCTCCTTCATCCTTTATGAATCATCCATTGATAACTGAATGAAAAATACTTAAATTTAAGTGAATATACATTTCACAGAATATCAAATTAAAATATGTATAATTATATTCCTTAGAATTAGATGACTCATTGGGCCTAAATTCGTGTAAATTAGTCATTAAGTGCACAAATGATGAGAATGGATGTTCAAAATAAAAATACACTAATTGAGGCCCATAAGATAAAAAATGATCATTTAATACCTTTAAAATTTAATTAACATATATGTTTTTATTGGATAATCAATATATTAACAGATAAAATAAATAATTACTAGAGGAATAAATATATAATAAACTGAATAATAATATCAAAAGGAACTATGCAGTATTATATACATGTATGCATGGAATGATGATATCGAAATAGAGAATATAGAATAGTAAATTACAAATCATGAAGTAGAAAAACAAAAAATTAATAAAAGGATTTTCCTCTAAAATATAAAACGTGTGCTCAGTCCTTTTCTCATATACTCCATATATATGTTAATCAAATCAGAATTTTATAGAAAGTCTCTTGTCCTTATCCAAACATGTATACAAGTAATAAAATTTGGATCCATTGGTGGATTGATTAGGGTGTGATATAAAGTACCATTAGGCCACCTCTAAAATTTTCTAGAAGTAATCCAATAATTTCTCATATCGAAACATTGTTAAAGTATAAAGTATATGAGAAATCATGATGAATAAATAACTAGCCTACACTGATTCCCTATGGAAACATTGCGTCTATACATATTTTGGATCGTGGTCAGAAGAAGTGTATGATTAATTAATATATATAATAATAATAAAAATTAATTATTTTCCAAATATATTTATTCCACATATATATACCATATAGATATAGATGTAAGTTGTCATATACCACGAATACAAGTTGTTATTCGAACTTGAGCATAACTTAGTCATCCATAACTAGTATAAATGATCCAATAAGATCTAACACAAGTTGTAAGCCCAACATTTCATAATGAGTAGGATACATTATGATCATCACTTGAGATGGTGGGTGTGTCGTCATGCCAACACCAAAAACAAGGGACATGGTCTTCCATGCCCATGTCCAACGAATGTTAGTGGTGTGACAATATATACTCAACACCCAATGTAAGGGAGCGTGAATCATCACGACCAAAATAACTCGTACCATCATTCCACAAGCTATATCACATTTTTACAATATTTATAATAATAGGAATCATGCTTACCATTCATGAATCATTCTTTTGAAGACAATTTATAACTAAGAGCATTAAAATTATTATAAGAGAATATAAAAAAGTAATCATTTATCAGAATATCCATTCCACACTTTTATAAGAAATTTCTTTTGAACCTCATAATTCATTTAAAGAACGAAATCCATCAAAAAGTAATCCATTTAATATAATATAATTATTTAATGTAGGAATTTATACTAAAACATATAATATTTTCAATGATACATATAGGTGTTCCCTTAGAAATTTAGAAACTAAATATATGTGAAATTCCATTTATAAAAAAATACGAGAGAATTTTTAGTAAATGGTTTTATTAAAATATTATATAAAATATGACATTCCATTTATAATCCAAGAAAATTCTATAAAGATATTAACTGAATTAAATTCTTAAACCAAAAATAAAAATCAAACTGAAACACCCAAGGGTTGTTTATGATCACGGTTAGCATACTCTATTTATTAAACAATGATAAATGGAAATATATCAAGGTGCGTAAAGAAATTTATGATGAATAAATCAGTTAAATAGTGATATGAATAAATTGAAATCATCTTAATAAATTAATAATTCCAAAAAAAAACCTAACATTTGGGGAAAATGATGATACCACCTACATTAGGGTTATTGAAGATTCCTCATCCAAAAGAATCCTTTGATTTAATTTACTCTTTTAGAAATTAACGTAATGATTCAACCCCCAAAAATAGAGAAACTGTACATTCAAATAAATAGTGTGATGGATCTAATGATAAAAGGAAACTAGAATGTTCATGAAGGTAGATCGTACATCTATCCATAAAATGGCATCGATATGTCTTGATTTTGATTAAAGACAAAGTAGATATCAAAGAAACTGGATTAAAGATGAAGTATGATTATAGGATAATAATAATGAATCCATCAACTAGAATTTTTAGTGGAAAAAATATTTTTTGACATTTAAATTAGGGAAAAACTAATTCCACCCTCAAAATATAAGGTTTCATGTTTGGCCAAACTATGCACATACATTGCTATCCTAACTGCTTAAGGATTGAACTCTCATGATTAATTTTCATGGTTCCCAAAACCATTCAAACCCATTTGAAATTACACTATCAAGCCTCTATTTTTTTTCTCCCATTCACGCACATGGGGTAAAAATGTTTCAGAATAAACATTACAGCCCCTACTGGTCCATTACCTCCCCATCGACTACTAGTAGTGGACATGGTTTCTAGTTGGTATGGTTTCTACTAAATGTATGACCCATTATATTTTCCAAATTCCCATGGTTCGAGCTCCAAAAAATTCTTGTTCAACCAAATGACCCTTTTAAAACCATAGGGTAACATTATAATGTAATTAAACAGAATTTAAAATAAAAATAGATGAGTTGAACCTTCGTGAAAGGGTGATTCCGTAAAATATCCCCTACATAATGAATCATGCCCGCATTATGGACTTCCTTGTGTAAGGAGGTATCATCAGAAATTTGTTATGTCCACTAAGCTCATAATTCATATTCCCATTACATGGACTTTTCATGCACTTTTATGTAATTTTATATCCCCTGTACCCATGGAAATAACCATCCTCATAGTGTTTTCACTATTCTATCTACAATAAGAATGGGATGTACATGAAAAGAGTCATGAATATACACATATCTCGGATGTAGTTATTTATTCTAAGCTACTTTTCTGATCTATTTCGCAACATAAACGATCCAAAATCCTAGTAGAGTGATCAATCATCCTATATATATTTTTATGGACCAAACTGGGTGACAGGCATTAAATCATCATATCTGACCTAAAAAAAGAGCGCACCATTGTCGGTTGGCATATGTCTTCTATCTGGATGGAGTTGTCATCGATTTCTTCATGATCAACTGAACATTCCACAAAGTCTCCAACACAATAGGTTGTCCAAGTATAGTTTCATCGCATGATTCTATGATGCATAGAGTCAATCATCAATTCCTACCATATAATTATTTATAATGATCCATATTAATGGAGTCCTGAATGATGATATTATAAGTGATCTCAAAAAGGGGATTTTATTTTTCCTAACAACACATAATTTTAAGGACACGGGCATGATAATTTCCTCTATAACCAAAATCATATGCTCTGTGTGTCCATTGGACAATGTGAGATTTCCCATCCTCATAAGAACCCATATACCCAAATCGTTCTATAACCCAAGCTGGAAAAGGGATGTCAATTGAGCATCTCTATCATAAATGATAGTAAATGGAGAACCATGATGATGTAACACCGCCATGAGGTATATCCTCCATATCTTGTCTATAGTGTATATATCATTCGTGGATATGAAATTTGAGAGCTTCTTTAAATGATCAATAAAAACACATACAATTTCATTTCCAATAAGCGATTGGAGTAATGTAGTCACAAAATCAATCAAAACATAATTCCATTTCAACTTAATAATGGCCAATACCTATATAATAACTAATAAATAATGATTATATACCTTCGGATACTAATATATGGACCCTAATGTGATGGTGAAAACAATATCATGTTTCATATTTGGTCAGCAACTCTGGTGTTTGAGATCTTGATACTTCTGGGTGACAGTTGGATGGATGAACCATGATGTGGCATGATGTTCCCATGTCATCTCCCCTCTAAATTTATATGGGACCTAGACATTCCCATTGAATAGTAAACTTTCATCCTAATAATCAATCCCAAATAAATATTTATAATCCACTATAATGTTTTCATTTATGAAAAGGCCCCCATGATCAGATAGTTGCATCATTCATACCCATTCCAATAGAGTGAATGTATCATGTGAGTATTATTGGATAGTATGACTATGATCCTCATGCACATCAATTTGAATATTCCAGGATAAAAATATGAATGTAAATTTAATAGTGTCCTATTGTTATTCTTATATCTAATTCATCTACCTTAGACCATAATCTACTACATTTCCCTTACACGGCATGTTGAAGACATGAAATCAAATGAATGTGGGTACTCAAACCACACACACTTTATTAGATTTAGATCTCAATGTTTAAATTTGTACTTGAATATTTTTTTATCAAACAATAATATAAATTCAATCCATGTAGAAAATGTATCCAATTTTTTATATATTTAACAATAGTAGTCATCTAGAGGTCATGTGTTTGGTTATTCTGCTCGTGAACCCTCAATTACTGAGAACAGTACACAATAACTCACTCATCCAGCATCAAATTAGCTCCCAAAATAATACCAATTGTGACATACTATAAAATATTGATTTTGTATGGATCTAAAAGAGATATTTTCGATTCTAATGTCAAATATCCCTTATAATCCTAAAATGCCACCTCACCTACTTTTGACAACCCAAATTTCACACCCTTCGTTTTCAAGTCATTAATTAGTGATAAAACGATGGAGAAATCCTAGAATAAGCTACTATCATGTTTAGATGGCCCTATGAAAATATAAATGAAAAATATCTTCTTGGGGATATTCCTGATAATCCATGTCTCTTACATTATCTAGGACTACTAATTCTCTATAATATTTTATAATGTGACCCTAGATGATTATTGTTTCACTAAAAAAGAGTAATTAACTAATATTATCATAGATAGGATGGTCTCCTAGTGTATTCATTATGATCACAAGATGGTTGTAACTTTCATGTTTCGATAGTGAAAACACTATGATGTATTCAACAAATACTATCTCTAATGTATCTATATATGAGTGGAATACAACATTCATAAGAAACATAAAATATAAATGTGAATTTTTGAGACCAAACATCAATACAAAGTACTTGTAAAGTCCATAACTGCTCATCAAATCTATTTTATGTCAGTATGATTATTTGACACACACCTAATGTTATACTAACCTCAAATATATCATTTTAAAAACTAAATCCCCATTGTTATTATCTAAACATTCATCAATTATAGGCAGTTCAAACCAGATATTTACCATGAGCAGGATCAATTGATGGAAATCCATGATATGTATGAGGGTACCATCTGACTTCTTGAAAATATTGAATGGCTAACCCTAAAGTATAAGTGATGGGGTGTATGAAGCCTTTATGTACCATGTCCTTCAACTATTTCTTGTGCTTTATAAGCTTCACATGCACAATCCTATAAGGTTTAATGGACACTGATGATGCTCCTAGGTCTGGATCCATAGTGAAATATATCTGTCGAACTATAGGAAGACCATAGATTTTTTTTGAATATTAATTCCAAAAATGTTCTACTATGGGAGGAAAATATCATATCATAACCCTTAATCATCCAGGAAAATTCTGGATATCTAAACAATCACAGTACCGTGCCTCAGCTTCTTATGTCAAGATCATGTCACATGAACATCTCATTCTCTTTTATTCATCTATATACCACCCTCTTGTGATTTAAAAATCTCCCTCTGATGATATTAGTCTAAATTATCATGATAGTTAATAACTAGTTCAACCTGATGATTATATACATTCCCATTATTTATAGGATGTAGTGATTCCATTGAAGATATATCTCCCAATCATAATATTTAAAATAGTGAACACCCTCAAATCATATATGTAATGGGTTATCATGTGTAATAATGATAAATAATTGTTCGATATCAAGGTCCAATCATACATAATAGTATCAAATGTAAATATCGAGAAACACCTATGTCAAATAATGAGTACATTAATGTGGAGTTTACAAGAACAATACAACCTATAGTAGCAAGCTCAATGCTCTTCTCCTAAATTTTTAGTTGTAATACACATAATAACCTTGAACCACAAATCTGAGTCACAACATGGCTACCATGAGTATGTCCACATTTATTTTGAAGAGAATAATTATTCTTACCACCTCTTCCATGATAGCCACATCTGATTGATTGGTTGGTGGTATTCTCATTTCCTGTCGTACGAGATCCTACATGCCTTCTCCAGAATATGTGGTATGAGTATATCCCATATCACTAGGACCTTAAGGGAATTATATGCATAAAATCTGGATATGTATCATACTTCTTCAACCTCTGCATTCTATAAGATCTCATAATTAACAAGGCTCCATATGTCTTCTGTTCCCACAATAGTTAAATATAAAAATGGTTTCAGAACCAAGATCATGACCCCCTCTACCTCAATGAGTGACCAAAAAAATACCTTTCACCCAAAAGAAGAATCATTAATAGATCTAGATGTCAAACCATGCTAAATCGAACCATTTGATCTCTTAAAAAATCAATAAGGGCTTCGTCTACTATCTCTGATATGGTTTTAAACTGAACGAAATTGTTTTATGATAGCGACCCAACCTTTTCCTACATTAATATTACATAATTTTAAGGATAACAAAAATTATAGTATTAAAACACGTGGATACTATGATTTAGTGTATTTGGAAAACTATAACAAAACATAACATTTACAACATCAATAATAATCATTTATTTAATTACTTCATCACTAACTTCTTATATTCTCTTGAACACTCTTTAGTACTTGTAGTCACTTGACGATATACATCTAAAAGGGGTGAGCTAAAATCACATTAAGAAGATATAAAATAACAATATATCATGGGGTAATCATAATCATAACATCATTATCAAAATCCTGAGAGGAAAACACTAATAAAAGATTTCAAATGTGGAAACACATAAAAATGAAACATAAAAAATTCTTGATAATCTACCACACATAGTTATGAAAAATCTAGCATCATGTTCAAAAATTATTTGACATTAACTCATGAGGTTCATCAATTTTCCAAATGCATTGGAGCGCTGTATAATTCCAGTCGCACCAGTCACATTATAACATTTTCATTTTCATACATTCCAAATAGAAAATATATCAATAATGAATATAAATAACCATTTAAATTAATGGGTTTCAACTCATAAGAACACATTCATAAACTATGGGTTTCCCAAAGTTTGAGGGAATAATAGACATGATACTAGAACCATCATCCTTCGGTGAGAAGTACAAGGTGTTTTCTTGAAAGAAGAGTAATTTTGGAAAACATTTTGTTTGACATAAAATCTAGTGGAGAACATGTATATCCCATAATAGTTAATATAATGATAAGTGAATTATTTTTAAGGAGTAAACATACCAAAAATTGAGTGAAAGAGGGATAACCCAAGAATAGAACATTTGGTCCAAAAATTTCCCCTTACCTTGTATCTGAACGCATTAATCACATTAATTTACTGTATAATGACATAATATTCATTAATTAAAAAAAAAGAAAACATTATAAATTTATTATATTCATTAAGGTTTTATAATGTTCATTTATGGGCATTTGGTTGAGTTATAGATTTTAAATTCATTGTTTGTGAATGTTCATGTTTATAGTTTCCTTGACCATTTCAGTTGTATTCCTTAGTGGATGTTGCTGTAGAACATTGATAAAAATTAATAAATGGTATTACATGTTATTAAGGATATTAAAATAGTTCAAAAGATATTATAATTAATTATTTTATATACCTTGGGGATGAATCATTAGTTAATATTTAATTATGATCATATATGATAATTAAGGTGGTTTTCTCGACCACAAAAAACATGTTTCGTTTAATCATTTAATAATATATACATAAGTTAGATCCTAACACTAAAATTGGATATAATAAAAAAAAATATGTTGTAACCATATAATTGGTTTCATGACCATATCTGAAGAAGGTAAATAAAAAATGAAAACATGTTGTTCTTGATGGTTATAAATTTACACCTCACGACCGATGTTTTCTTTTATAAAATAAAAACAAGATGGGAAGTTGTGTGGATGATATACTGTAGAATTAGTATAATAAAATTCCTATAAATGTGATATACTAGAGTTTCAATACCACGTGGCTGAGGATAGGTGGAGAGACATTAAATAAAAAACATTAAATTTAAAGGAAATTAAATGAAAAGAAAGAGAGAGGAATTACCTCTAGAATCCTCCTCTTGAGAACCTCATTAAGGAACCTAGGAATTATCTTCTGATATGGACAGATGATATTTGAAGTAGGGGAGGGACTAGGGAAGTTATTTGGGTAGGTTTTAGGAAATTCCTGAATCTTGAGAGGTGTGAGGAAACGAGGGTGTGAATGGTTTTATTTTTTGTGGAGGGGAGAGGGGTTATCTTATTAATTTAATCATTAGTTTATTAATTTACAACAAGATAATAAATAGTGATGATTCAATTCCCTATATGAATGAATAGGGAATCTATGTTCAATTATTTTGTGATTTCATCACTTGTGATTTCATGAATAGTGGATATAAATTATAACATATTTATACGAGTTGATGTATTTTACTATTCATAAAAAATTCATGTATTTCAAAAAATTACCAAAAATTCAAAGTAACTATTTTTCTACATATATAATCCAAAAATAAAGTAAATTTTACAAAAATAATTTTCAAAATATTATTAATTTAAGTTTTTAAATTAAAATCACAATTTTCCTAAAAAATACAGGTTTTAAAATTAAAAACCGATTCTACGATGCTTTCAAAAATTACATAAGTTATTATAAAATTATATTAAAACCAGAAGACATAGAACTTTAAATTTATGAACACATTTTATAAAAATAAATTTTCTTTTAAATTAATTAATTAATTATAATTATATATTTATGACATACTAAAATACCAATACATCTACTATAGTCAAATTGTCACTTCGAAAATGCCTAAATTTATTTTATCATTCATAGAAAACATTTATATTATTTTGGATGATTTATTATTCATGAGGATAATATTAGTATTCATAAGGGTATGTTACTATTCATAAGGGTAGGTTACTATTCAGCAAAAATTAATTTTTTCATATCTGACTAAAAACATCTTAATGATCGTAATAGTGAATGTTAGATTTCCAAAATTCAAAACAAGGAAGTGGAAAAATTATGTTTAGTAATAACATAGTATTATGATATTTAATTTTACTTTCTAATGATATTACACTATAAGGCATAACTATAATAATGGAATTTCATTGATAAGACATTGTGTCATAAAATTCTTTCCCATTATGAAATTTCACCCCCCATGTTTTGTTTCACATAAAAAGGTGTGGGTACTTAATCTTCATTGTCTCCTCCAATTCCTATGTTTATTCTTCAAACTTTTGTTTTATCTACAACACCTTGAAAGGTGGTTTTTCTTGTTTCATATAACTTTATCCCTCTAGTCCATATTCATTACCAGCTACTCTATATAGGAGCAATCATCTTCCAGATTTACCACCTCCGAGTTCAATACATTTTGGGATATAGAAAGTACTTCCTCATTAGTTATACGTGAAACAAATCATGAACATGATCCATATTTAGTAGAAGTCCAAGATGATCAGCCATGGATCTTTTGTGGCCAAGGATCTCAAAGGGGCAAAAATACCATGCACATAACTTCCCTTTCATTACAAACCACATGACTCTCTGACATGGTTATATTTTAAGGAATATATTATTTACAACTTCGAACTCCAAGTCCATTCAACATTGTCAATATATCACTTATTCCTACTCTGAGCATCATTGATGTCTTTCTAGATGACTTGATCCTTTTCTGACATCACTGGCTTAATATCTAGTACATGTATCTTTCTTTCTCCAACATCATCCTAATAGTTTTATGTTCTACATCTCCTTCCATACAGTGGATCATATGGAGCCATATGAATACTATGGTGGAATATATTTTTGTATGAGAACTCAAAACATGGGAGCTGTTGATCCCATACACCTTTTAATTCTAGAGAGTAGGATCTTAGAATATCTTCAAGAGTTGGACTAATCCATTCAGATTGGCCATCAATTTGGTGGTGACAGACCATGCTGAAATTTAATTCAGTATTCAATAAATGTAAAAGTCTCCGCCTGAAGATAGAGGTGAACCATGGATCATGATCAGAGATAATCTATAGTGGAACACAATGCAGTTTTACCACATACTTCACACATATCATTTCTATTTGTTCAAGTGAGAGGTATTCCCAAATAGTGATAAAATAGACCGTCTGGATGAGTCGGTCAACCAAAACCCATTTCACATTATTTCCCATGGATGTCTTCGAGAGACTCGTGACAATGTCCATAATGAAATTATCCCATTTCCACATTGGTAAAGGTGATGACTTTATTATCCCTTTGGGCCTTTTAACTATTCTTTAACATGATTACAAAATAAGTACGTAGATATATATTCCAATATCCCCTTATTCTTGTTGTCCAACTAGAAGTGTCCTAAAAGATCATGGTACATCTTGGTACAACCAGGATGGATAGAGAATATTGATCTTTGTGCATTTTAAAATAAATAATTCTTTATCTATGTTAATAAAGGAACACAAAACTACAATCCATACCAAATCATATCATCATCATCTATATGTAAATTTTGTAGCTTCCCTTCCTTTATTTCATTCCCCTTCTTTTGTAATTCCAGATCACCCCTTTGTGCCACCTTAATCATCTCTTGGATAGATAGTTCAACAATTTTTTGGTCAATGTAGGATATTTCCCCTGCACATATGATTTCAAAATCCATCATTTGGATATCCATGATGATAGGGTATTTCTCAATCTGTAACATGGAATGAGTAGTAAGTTCCTTTATTCATAGAGCATCATCTATATTGTTTGCCTTTCCTGGATGATAGTGAATAATGAAATTGTAATATTTGATTAACTCTATCTATCTAATTTATTGAAAATTTTTCTCTTTTTGCGTGACAATATAATTTAAGCTCTCCCGGTCGGTGTATATGTCACACATCACACCATAAAGATAGTGCCACATGATTTTCAAAGAAAGAATCCTGGTAGTCCACTCTAGATATTGCATTGGGTAGTTCTTATCATGGATCATCTACTTCCATAAGTCATAAGCTATAAAATTTTCATTTTTCATGAGTACATAACCCATGAATTTCCTTTAAGATTAAATGTTTATCAAAAAAAATCTCCACTTTTCCTTAAAGTGAGTATAGTTGCAGTGATCATCCTTCTCTTTTGAACCATGATGCTTCCCTCAAATTATTCTGTCCATACAAAATTTTCCCCATTCCTTGTTAACATAGTTATAATTCGTAACAATCAAGAGAAATTTCTCTCAAAAAGTCAGCAGTACCCTTCAATACCAAGAAAACATTGGATTTCTATGACACTAGAGGGACTGGGCCATTCCCCAATCTCTATTGTTTTTGAACGGTCCACCATGATTCCCTCACATGTTATCACATGTCCCAAAAATGTGACTTTGTTCCTTGAAAATGCCAACATGCTGAACATTTCATACAACTTCTTCTATCTCAATGTCTCTAACACAAGTCTTATATATTATTCATGTTCCTCTATGCTCTTGGAGTGTCTGAAAACATCAATAATAAGAAATACCATACTTTTTTCATGATGATGAAAAAAGACTACATTCCTGAAATTCATAATGATCTCATGAGAATTAGTAATTCTTAAGGGAATCACCATAAACTCCTACTGACTATAACTTGTACAGATGGAAATATTTTGAATATTTTTCTTCTTCACCTTTAAATGATGATATCCATAGCAAAGATCCACCTTTGAGAAGTATTGAGATCCTCTCAACTGATTGAAAAATTCTTCAATCCATGGATTAGGATACTAGATCATTATGATTATCTTGTTGCATTATAGATAATCGATACACAACAACATTGTTCCATACATCGTATTCAAAAAGAGCACTGTCACACCCCAAGGTGATGCACTAGGTATTATGAAACCTTTTTCCAAATTCTATTGCAACTGCTTATTTATGTCTTCCTATATGATAGGAGCCATCCTATAGGGACCCACTAAGATAGAAGTAGCTCTGGGTATGCGTTTGATTGAGAACTCTACCCCTGGAAATAGGGGAATTCATGGTTACTCTTTAGGAAATACATCACTATATTCTCTCATGATGGTCATTTCTACAAGGATGGAACTTTCCATTGACTCAATCATTTGGGAAATTTATGCTTCTTGATATGGTATCAACAACCACACCATTTAGGGATATTGAAAATTATACCAATGATCTTCCTTTCTTTTTAGAGGATCATAGGATGTTCTTAATATAAAAAAAATTCCTTTTCTTTTTAACTGATATGTCATATAAATAACTAGAGCCAATCCATTTATCATTACTACATCAAATTAAACCAAGGGAAGTATTAAGAGATTCACTAGAAGAATATTACAACATACACCAACAGGAGAAGTGGAAAACACATGGGTTGAAATAACATAACCACTTTTTGTTTGTACTAATATCAATACATCAACCTTTTATGACTTTCATTCATATGTTATAGATAACATGAATGATATAAAAGAACGCGTAGAACCAAAATCAAATAATACTTTTTCCATTGTTGACTATATAAGAAGTTTACTTTATAAAGCTTCATTATAATTATCCACATCTATAATAGATATGGCATAAGTATTCCTTTTTTACATTGTCTTTGTTAGATATTGAGGCTGATTACCCTTGAGGACTGAAGGTTTAGTGTACTAGTTTGCATTATGACCTTGCTCCATACAGTTATAACATTAATTCGTGGGTGGTCCTCTCATTTCATCAACCAGATTATCTTTCCTTCTCATGAATTTTCTACACTATTGAGCATGGTTTCATTATTTTCATCATGTGAATAATTTCCCCATCCCGTTGAGATAGTTCCCATGATAAAATGTCCAAAATATTTGGCATGAATTCAATGAGTTTTCATCCCACATTTACCATTAGATACTTCTGCATAAAACAACATCTTTCATTTCTTATCAACGTATCCATGGGACCATTCTCAAAATGAAATCATCACATTAAAATCACATATAACATCTTCCTCATAACTCCAAAAGTCTCTAAATTAATGATCCTTTCAAAGTTTTTTTTATTCCACTTAATTATCTATCAATTTTTATATCATTGTTGATAAAAACATTAAATATACCTTCAAATCCTTGTGAAATTAACTTTGTAGGTTGTGATATATTATCCTTCTTTTTTCCTGATCTCAATGAATTATCTCTCTATATTTATATGAAGATATTGTTGGATGTACATGTTATGAAAAATGTTCATAATGTCTCACAATTCCATCTTTTCAATTTCATCTCTTGAAGTGTTGTTCTTAATCAAATCACACCATAGATCCATATCTCCATATAGGAAAAAACGGATAGTGTCCCCTTCTCCATCTTAGAATAGTGTATTTGAAAAAAGAATTTCTCTATGGAGTTAACCCATTGTTCCACAACTAGTGGATCAGAAGATCCACAATACATTGGTGGTCGTTTCCCCCTAAAACACTCGATATCCATTTTCACTCTCTTTGGCGAAGGAGGAAATTCCACATTATTTATGTTATTTTTTATAACCTAGGATAGATGGGTAAGAATCTCCATAATGTTTTTAACTCTGCATCCCAATGCATTGGAGATGTTGTTCGGAAAATCTTTTCATTGGACCTCGCATTAGTTGTTGACATAGTTACTCCTGGTTCACACAATTTACTAAAATAGAAAATGTTAGAAAAAACATAAGTCATCAAGTTATGAATATATTATTCATTTGAATTATTTACACAAAAAACTTTACTTATGGGATACCTATGTAAATCATTATATGTAGATATTTATACTTAGTCTCGTGTTAGATATTTTTTCTATGGTTCACTAATACTAATTCCAATATTAACTAAACATTTCCTCTAATAAAAACTATATCAACCCTTCATTTTCTTAAAAAAAATTACATAATTATAAAGGTAAACAACTTATTAGAATTACATCATTAAGATCGAGAGGTTTAGATTCTAAGGAATACTAGGACCAACCATAACATTTTGAACATTAGGCATACAAATTTATTTAATTCCTTCTTGTCAAGATTCTTATTGTCTCTTGATCTTCACTTAGTACATGTAGCCACCTAAGTAGATACATAAAAAATGGGTGAGGTAAAAATACAGGTAATATGTACGATAAGAACAATATAGCATGGGTTTTGTATAATCATAACCTCATCATCCAAATCATGAGCGGAAAACACTAATAATAGATGTGAAATGTGGCAATGCAGCAAATTTAAACATCATATCTTAGTGGTCATATACCACACATAGTTGTGAAAAAGGATAACATCATGTTCACACATTGTTTTATATTAATTGATGAGGTTCATCACTTTACCCAATGCATTGAAGCACTGTATAATTCTGGGCACACCCGTCACTTTTAAACATTCATATTGAACTATATAATTCTGAGTGAACCCATCACATCATAACATTTTAATTATTATGCATGCCACAGAGAACACATAATTATAATGGAAACAAATAACCATGGAAAAATTTGGTTTCAATTCATAAGAACACCATTATAAACATTGTGTTCCAAAAATATTGAGTGAATAATATACTTGATACAAGATCCACCAACCATGAGTGAGAAGTAAAATATGGGTTCATGAAATAATAGTTACTTTGGAAAACATTGTGTTGGACTCAAAATCCATTGGATAACATGTATATCCAAGAATAGGTAATATAATGATGAAAATTAAATTTTTAAGCAGTAACCATACCAAAAATGGAGTGATGTATGGAGAACACAAAGAAAGAATATTTGGTTTGATAATTTCCCCTTACCTTATATTTGAACACTTTCTTTACATTATTATCTTGTTTTATGACATTTAATTAATAAATAAAAAATTTAATAAAATTTATTACATTAATAATATTAATTATTATTTTATTAAGTTAATTTATGGTCTTTGTAAGAGTTGTAGAGTTTAAATTAATTGTTCGGGAATTATCGTTTTTATAGTTTTCTTGAACTTCTCATATGTATTCATGATTGGAAGTTTGTTTAGAAGATGGATAAAAATATATAATATTTATTACCTTATATTAAGGATATTAATGGTGTTTAAATTATCTTATAATTAATTATGTTATATAAAAAGTGGATGAATCATAATTAATATTTAATGATAATCATTTTGGATAATTCAGGATGTTTTTTGACCACAATGAACTTATTTTGTGTAATCATTTAGTATTATGTACATAAATTACGTAAAGAACATTAAATTAGATATAATAAAAACAAAATAATATGGTTCAACCATGAAAATGGTTTCATGACCAGATCTTATGGTGGTAATGGAAAAAATAAAACATGTCGTTAATGATTGTGATAAGTTAACACCTCACGAAACACATATTCTTTTCTAAAATTGAAAGATGTAGGGAATAGGGTTGGCTGATATATTGTCCAATTAATATCATAAAATTACAGTATATTGGAGATAAATGAGTTAGAATACCATATGGATGAGTATACATGGGGATATATTTCAAAAAGGACATGAAATTGAAATGAAAATAAATGAAAAGCTAGAGATGGGCGATTTACATGTTGAATCGTCCTATTGAGATCCTACTTAAAGAACCTTGGATTGGTCATTTTATGAGACCAGATGCTCATGGACATGGGGGGGGGGTGTAAAGGGATGACGTATGGGATGGTTTTAGATAAGTGTTGATGGTTTAGAGTTTTGAGGAAATGATGGAGTAAATGGTGGTATTTATAGTGGAGGGGAGAGGGGTTCTCTTAATATTTCAATCATTAGTGTATTAATCTCAACCATGATATTAAATAGTGATGCTCCCATGACAAAGAATAGTAAATATAGTATGTAAATTCTATATTTGGGTTCTTATATAAATTGTGATTTCTGGAAAAATGGAATTAAATTATACTGTATTAATAACGTAAATTAATGTATTTTACTATTCACCAAAAATTTCACGTTTTCAGAAAAATCCAAAAATTTCCCCCAAAACATTTTTTGATGTGTTGAATCATAAAATGAATTCCATTTTTCGAAAATAATTTTATAAATATTATTAAATAATTTTTTACAGGAATCATAATTTGAATAAAAAATATGGTTTCTAAAAAATACAACTATTTTTATAATTCTTTCAAAAATTATATAAGGACTTATAAAATTATCTTTAAACCAGAATACATAAAATTATTAATTTATGAACACATTTTAGGAAAAAGAAATTTTCTTTTAAATTAATTAATTATTTATACTTATTTTTCTATGACATACAAAAATACCAATACTTCTACTAGGGATAAATTGTCATTTCTAAAATGCCTAAATTTTATTTAATCATTCATGGCTAAAGATAATCTTATTTTGGAAAATATTCTATTCATAAGGGTCATATTACCATTCATAAGGGTATGTTATGTTTTATAAAGGTAGGATACTATTCATCAAAAATTATGTTTTCCCTATCAGACCCCAAACATCTTACTGATCGCAACCGTGTGTGTTAGATTTTCAAATTAGAAAACATAGAAGTGAAAACAGTATGTTCAATGATCACATAGTATCATGATAAGTCATTTTTCTTCCTAATGAGATTATATTATAAGGAATTATTATAATAAAGAAATTAAATTGATAAAACATTGGGTCGTTACAGCTATGACCAGATGAATTATACCATCCCATCTTTGAATGGCCTTCCAGTTATTAGATAATAAACATATAGGGTACCAGATAACCATTACAACTCTATAAAACATTTAGAGTATTTCAATTAGAATCATATATCTGATTATCCATGGGAAAGGGATAATATTCATCGCTAATTTATATAGTTTTCATGTTATTTGTTATTCATAAATACCATTTTAGTGCATTTTACACATTGAACAACATTTCACATCATGATTGCAATTCTTTCCTAAAATATAATATTACATAGTACATTCTTGAACATCTCATAAAACACCAAATGGTGTTGATTTTATTTTCATATTATATTATCAGGCCTCCCATGATATAAGGAACTATTCATTCTTTTGGAGCACATGGAGATTCAATTTGGAATGCCACCAAAGTGGGATTTGAACCAACCACATTCTGGGTGATGTGATTTGGACAACAGCCCAATAAAAGAACTGTAGATTCCATGAGTCAAGACCAAAGAGACTCAAATTTAAACCGGAGATAGAAGATATCATGGGTAACATTTAATTCAAAAGTGTCCCTAGATAATATTAATGATTTAATGGATTTCTAGGTGGACCAATTTGAAGATTCAATAATGGGCCAGATCCCGTAGCCCAGAAAAACAACTATCCATTTAAATAATATCTCCCGAAGAGAATATTATTTTTGGCGGAATGTTTATTGCCTATTAAGAGACATATGGGGATTCAGATAAGTCTTCTATGGCCCAATCTTATTCGGCCTTATAGAAGTTCCTTTCGGAACGTCTTTCGGCTGGATGCAAGATGGATTCCACTTCGGGACAAGAATTGAAATATCACATCTCCATTAATTTTCCACACACCATTCCCCAAAAAAATTAATTAAAGGAACATGGTATGATGGGGGATAGGCCAAGGACTTCCAAAATACCTATTTAAGGTAGTACTGTTGGAGTATTTTAAGGATCCTGGAGCTTTGTTTTGATTGTAATGTTATTATTCCAAATTGACTTTGTAGCATTTTTCATTCTCATGTAAGTTGTTCGAATAACCTTAGTTTTCAATAAAAGTTCTTCTTCTCCTCTTATTATGTTCTTATTAATATCACATTGATACCATTTCCTCATGGTGTGAAATTTTTCACACCAAACCTTGGGATTTATCACACAACGGTGGAGTGATCATTTTTGTTGTTGTTGTTTTTACTTCTTCAATTCCGCCCCAATGAGTCTACTTCCCACTTACATAAATATTATAGAATTAATGGAGGGATAAACCCTTATGGGTTGGTTCTAGAGATTTTCAGGGGTAATATTGGATGTTATTTTATTATCATAAATTCTGTAATCATTTCATTACATTAAGATTTCATTTTGATGATTTATTTTCTTTTCGTCTTCGTCATCTTTAACAATGACACATTTCGAGTGATAGTATGATCCAATTCCTTGGAGTGATCATTAAATTGATCCTCTAAGTGAATTTTTGACTAGCCTTGGAATTGTGTACGGATTAAATTGGTGAATGATGTTGAGGAATTATATCAATTTGTGGATGTGTCTTGAATTAGTGAAATAAATGTTATAAGAAAATAAATACATCCAAACTAACACAGGTAACAACATAGGATCAACTCATATTCATTAATTGTTTTAGACTAAGTAATTGTATGTTTCCTTTTATTTTGTTCTTTAAATTAAATCACTAGTTATTGAAATCAATTCAATCTGAATAGTTGTCCACTTCATAGATAAATCCTTTCAAATTCAGAGTGTCTTTTGGTTCATTCTTCGGTCCCTGTGGATTCAACCCCTACCTGTACTACAATGACCGCATACCTATAGTGTAAATTTGGGCACAACCAAATTTTGGTTCCATTTCCAGGGACCTAAGTAAGTAGCTTGACATGAATCAACCTTTTCTCACCCCATGTTCTCTATTCTCACCCTCATCTCTCTTATCTTTACACCTTTCTATTTGTGTGTGTCCTAAGAATCTAGAATCCAACATTATGACTTCTGCAATGGAGTATCTTCCAAATTTCCATGTCACAAACTCTTACTGGAATCAAATGGAAAATAAATATCTGGAAGTCCATAAATTAGAAAATATCATTGATCAACCCTTTATTAATAACCCCACACCCTAAGATACGTACAATCAATGGGATAATGAATACTTAAATAATCAATTTCATTCCCTCTCAAGGATGATTAGAGTATCCAATCTTAGTGAAGTAAATAATGTTCAACCTCCGATCATATTTATAAATCAATCATTTATTTAACAATTGTGTAATCAAATGGAGATAATGAATTTTGAGGTTTCATCATTGATGTTAGAACTACAAAACATTAAAACATGTGAAGAACCCACATTAGAGTCTTGGAAATAAGAGTTAGATAACGAAGTTAATTGGTCAAGTAATGTTGAAATTCAAGATGAAGAGTGTTTAAATCAGGATTAAATTGATTTTTTGAATTCAAAATATAATAACTTGAAATCATGGATTGTGTTTCCTAAACAGTGCTCCATTAGTGGATTTTTAGGGCAACTGATCACTGGACAGTTGGGAGAAATCCCAAACATTGAGCCCATAACTACTCGTAGAATTAAAATGGACACTTTTGGGGATACAAAGTATTTTTATAATGAACCAATTAATTCAAATGATTTTGGAGAAGAAACTGATTTTCATTCAAATTGTCAATCTTCATTAGGAAATTTCAATCAACCAAATCTCATAATCATTATCATTCCTTCCACCCTCGAGTATCCCATCATTTTTGATATCCAAGATCTTGAGGTTTTCATTCATTCATCTCATGAAACCCAAAAATGGGGGTTGATCTTTGATTTATTTGTAATGACTACTGAAGAAAAAAGGTCAACCATTTTTGATACTCCTTACATTCTCCCATTCATTTTAGAATATAGCATTGTTCGTGAATCAAATTAATAACCTTTATACCAATAACAATGAATAATCATTATCAATCATGTTTAAGTGTAGAAATATGGGGTCCTTAAAATGTTGGATGTTGGTATTGGGTATGTTAGGGGTCCATGTCGATCTAGTGACATTAAAAAAAGAGTTACATGGGAGGAAAACCGTGGTTTTCATGTTTTATTTAATTTAATTTGTACATCATACTATTTACCTATTATTATTTTATGAGTAAGGATGGGTATGAAAGGGGAGCACCGTATTCATCTATGTCACGTGGTGTGATCCCTGAGTAATACCATACCTAGAAAATTTTATAAAGACAATGTATCATCAGTTTATTTTATATTATTTTATGTTTTTGTAGTTATTTAAAAAAATAGATTGTTGACATGTTCTTATTTTATGAGTAAGGAAGGTTATGAAATGGGATCACCACATTCATCTGTTTCATTCTGTGTGATCCCTGAGTAATACCTTACCCAGAAAATTTAAAGAAGACAATGTATCACCAGTTTAATTTTTTAATATTAAAAAAAAACGAAAACCATAAAACGTTTGATACTTTGTATTAAATAAATTATTGTGTGGTTTGTTTTGTCTGATTTTTTTCTTTGTATGGTTCAGGAACTATTTTGGAAGATACATGTTCAATCATAGAGGTGCCTACATTCAATAAGAGATCAAAAGAGTAATCTGGAGCATCATGAACTTCAACATCAAAAACCAGGTGAATTTGTTCCATGTTTATCATTTTCAATTTTCTCTATGAACCCCTCTCTTACCCCCTTCAAAATTGTCTTTTCTTTAAACACTATGGAATGTGTTATTCTATGATGGGGGGATATGAAACAAAAAAATTTGTGTGAAAAAAATGTGTGGAATGAAAAATTTCATTAACCTTGATCATGAAAACACACTTTTCAAACATTGAAATTGGATATCAAAGAATTTTTTATTCCTTGATACTGATTGTAATGCATGTTTAGGTTCATGTACATAGATTTTGGATTGTGCGGTTGTCTGATGTGATTTTTCACCATTATATTTTCATACATTTAAAAAAACACAATCCACATCATCTAGATTGTGGGGTTTTAGTGTGAGTTCTTGGGGACACGTAATAAATGGACTAGGGTTGGTGATCATTTTAAATTTTACATGATTATTCAAAAAAAAAAATCAAATTTTCATAGATAAATGAATTGACCTAATGTGTGGCTTTCAACACTTGGGTATCATGACTCCATAGTTGGCTGTCCCGGAGTTCTGTATTTTATCTCTATTTGTGGTATTTTGAATTTGTTTTTGATCGAGTTAACTTGAGATGATTCTATAGTATGTGATCTTCACTTGGTGCCCTATGGTCTTTGAGCCTGGGAGTCATTGGAAAATTCATGCTATATGGGTTGACTCGATTGAGTTCAATTTCAATTACCTTGGAAAAATTGCAAAAAAAGAGTAATAATTTTAATATTAAAATATTATTTCTCCTAGCACTTCAATATTTTCTCCCTCTAATTAAAATGAACTCCCTTGTGTATTGTGACACACAACACTTCATCATGATTAATTGAATTTGGATGAAATATGGAGAGGAATTTGAAAAACGGAATGGGCATGGGCTTGGGATATGCCTATGGGCATAGATTGTTATAAATTAATTTTATGGGTTAAATAATTGTTTGGTATGAGATATTTGGGTGAGAAATGTGTATTAAATGTTTTTGGAAAAGGGAATTCAAATTTCCTATTTTTGAGAATTATTTTGCTCGGAACTAGAAAAACTGTAGTTGGGGTGTGATTATCCACTGGAATACATTAGAGTTCATTGCTAATTTATATAGTTTTAATGTGATTTTTTATTCATAAATTCTATTTTAGTGCATTCTACACTTTTAACATCATTTCACATCATGATTGCAATTCTTTCCTAAAATGTACTATTACATGGTACATCCTTGAACATCTTATAAAACACCAAATGGTCTTGATTTTATTATCATATTATATTTTTAGGTCTCCCATGATATAAGGAACAATTCATTTTTTTGATCACTTAGAGATTCAATTTGGAATGCCACCAAAGTGGGCATTGAACCAACAACATTCTGGGCGAAGTGATTTGGAATACATCCCAATAAAATAATTGGAGCGGCCATGATTAAAGCCCAAAGAGTCTCAAACGTCAACTGGAGATAAAATAAATCATGGGAAACAATTCATTAAACATTTTCCCAAGATAATTCGAATGTTTTAATGGTGTTCTATGTGGACAAATTTAAAGATGCAATTCTGGGCCAGATTCCACGACCCAGAAAAACACCCAGCCATTTAAATCATATATCCCGAAAGGAAATTTATTTTGGCCTTAACGTTTATAGGTTGTTAGGGGAAATCCAGATATTCAGTTAAGTCTTCTATGGACCACTCCAATTCGTCCTTCTATAATGTCCTTTCGGCGTGTCTTTCCAGTGGATGCAAGCTGGATGCCACTTCGGGTCAAGAATTGAAAAGTCACATCTCCATTAATTTTCCACCCACCTTTCCCCAAAATAATTAATTAAAGGCACATGGGATGATTGGGGATTAGTCAAAGAGTTCCAAAATGCCTATATAAGTAATTAGTTGTGGATTATTTTAAGGATCTTGGAGCATTGTTTTGATTGTAATGTTATTATGCCAAATTGACTTTTAAGCATTTTTCATTCTCATTTATGTTGTTCGAATCACCTTATTTTTCAATAAAAGTTCATCTTCTTCTATTGATATATTCTTATTCATATCACCTTGATACCTTTGCCTCAAGGTTTGAACGTTTTCACACCAAACCTTGTGATTTATCACACAATAGAGGAGTGATCATTTTTGTTGTCGACATTTTTGCTTCTTCAATTTCGCCCCTATGAGTCAAATTTCTGCTTCCTTTGAGATCATCTAATTAATGGATGGATAAAACCTTTTGGGTTAGTCCTAGGGAATTTCATGGGGAATATTGGATGTTATTTTAGGATCTTAAATTCTATAATCATTTCATTACATTAAGATTTCTATTTGATGCTTTATTTTCTTCTTCGTCTTCTCCAACTTTAACAATGACACATTTCGAGTGCTAGTACGATCCAATTCCTTGGAGTGATCAATAAATTTATCCTCTAAGTGCATTGGTGATTATCCTTGGAATTGTGTAGGGATTAAATTGGTGAATGATGTTGAGGAATTATATCAATATTTGGATGCTTCTTGAATTAGTGAAACATATGTTATAAGAAAATAAATACGTCCAAACTAACCCAAGTAACAACATAGAATCAACTCATATGCATTCATTTTTTAGACTAGGTAATTGTATGTATATTTTAATTTTGTTCTTGAAATGAAATCACATGTTATTAAAATCAATTCAATCTAAATAGTTGGTCACTTTATAGCCAAATCCTTCCAAAAGCAGAGTGTCTTTAGATTCCTTCTTCGGTCCCTGTAGATTCGACACCTACCTGTACTACAAAAACTGCATACCTGTAGTGTAAATTTGGGCGCAACCAAATTTTGGCGCCATTTCTAGGGTCCCAAGTAAGTACCTTGACATGAATCATCCTTTTCTCACCCCACATTCTCTATTCTCACCCCCATATCTTTTATCATTACCCCTTTTTGTGTGTGTGTCCTGAGAATCTAGAATCCAACTTTCTGACTTCTGTAATGGAGTATCTTACAAATTTCCATGTCATAAACTCATGATGGAATCAAATAGAATATCAATATTGGGAATTCCATAAATCAGAAAATTTCTTTGATCAACCCTTGATTAATTACCCCACACCCAATGAGATGTACAATCAATGGGATAATGAATGCTTAAATGATCAATTTCCCGCCCTCTCATGGAAGATTGAAGAGTACAATATTTGTGAAGTCCCTAATTTTCAACCTCTCATCATATATATTAATCAATGATTTATTAAACAATTGTGTAATCAAATAGAGATAATGAATTTTGAGGTTTCATCTTTGAGGTTATAACTATAAAACATTAAAACATAGGAAGAAACCACTTCAAGGTCTAGGACCTCAGAGTTAGATAATGAATTGAATTAGTCATGTAATGCTATCATTCATGTTGAAGAGTGTTTAAATTATGATGAAATTGATTTTTTAAATTCAAAAGATAATAACTTCACATCATGGATATTGTTTTCTTAACGTGGATCCAATAGTGAATTTGTAGGACCATTGATCACTGAACAATTGGATGAAATCCCAAACATTGAGCCCATACCTACTCCTAGAATTCGAATGGACACTTTTGGGGATAAAAAATATTTTTTAGGGAACAAATTAATTCTAATGTTTTTGGACAAGAAACTGATTTTCATTCAAATTGCCAATCTTCTTTAGGAAATTTCAATCAGCCTGAACTCAAAATCATTGTCCTTCCATCCCCATTGGAGTATCCCATAATTTTTGATAGGAATGATCTTGAGGTTTTCATTCATTTATCTCACGAAACCCAAAAAGGGGGGTTGATCTTTGTTTTATTAGAAAAGACTTTAGAAGAAAAAATTTCCACCATTTTTGATACTCCTTGCATTCTCCCATTCATTTTAAAAAATTTGATTGTTCATGAATCAAATTCAAAACCTTCATACCAATCACAAGGGATAATCATTCTCAATCAAGTTGGTGATGTGAAATATGGGGTCTTTAATATTTTGAAAGATGGTATTGGGTAATGTAGGGGTCCAAGTTGAGCTAGCGACGTTAAAAAAAAGAGCTGCATGAGAGGCAAACCATGGTTTTCATATATTATTTTATTTAATTAGTACTTCAGGATGTTTACCTGTTCTTATTTTATGAGTATGGATGGGTATGAAATGTGAGAACCTTATTCATCTGTGTCACGTGGTGTGATCTCTGAGTAATACTTTACTTAGAAAATTTAAATAAGGAAATTTATCATCAGTTAATTTTTTTTTATTTTATGTTTTTGTAGGTATTAAAAAAAATAGATTTTTGACTTGTTCTTCTATTATGAGTAAGGATGGGTATGAACGGGGAGCACCGTATTCATTTTTGTCAAGCGGTGTGATCCCTGAGTAATACCTTACCAATAAAATTTAAATACGAAAATGTATCATCAGTTTGATTTTTTAAAATTAAAAAAAACAAAAAACAAATAAAATCATGAAAGTTTTGATATTTGGTATTAAATAAATTGTTTTGTTGTTTGTTTTGTCTTCTTTGTTCTTATTAGTATGGTTCAGGAACTATTTTGGGTGATAAATTTTCAATCAAGGAGGTTCCTACATCCCCCAAGAGATCAATGGAGTAATCTGGAGCATCATGAACTTCAACATCAAAAAACAAGTTAATTTTTTCCATGTTTATCATTTTCAATTTCCTCTTTGAACACCTCTCCTACCCCCATATAACTTTTATTTTCATTAAACACTGGAGATAGTTTTATTTTATGGTGGGGGGAGATGAAATAGAAAATTTTGATCTTGTGTGAAAAAAAATTGTGTGGTTGGAAAATTTTCATAAACCATGATCATTATAACACACATTTAAAACCCGGAAATTGGATATCAAAGAATTTGGAATTCCATGATTCTGATTTTAATGCATGTTTAAGTTCATTTGCATAGATTTTGGAAATTGCGGTTGTCGGATGTGATTTTTCACCATTATATTTTCATCCATTTAATAAAAAACACAATGCACATCCTCTAGATTGTGGGTTTTTAGTTTGATTTCTTGGGGACCCATAATAAATTTCATAGGGTTGGTGATAATTATATTTTTAACATTATTATAAAAAAAAATCAATTTTTTGTAGTGAAATGAATTGACCTAATGTGTGGCTTTCGGAACTTGGGTATCATGAATCCATTGTTTTCTGGCCCGGAGTTGGGCATTTTATCTCTATTTGTGGTAATTTGAATTTGTTTTTAATTATGTTAACTCAATATGATGCAAATAGTATGTGAGTTTCACTTGGTTCCTTAAGGACTTTCAGCCTGGAAGTCATCGACAAAGACTTTCTATATGGGTTGACTCGACTGAGTTCAATTTCAATTACCATGGAAAAATTGAAAAACAAAAAAAATACAAAAAAAATTAAATAAAATTAAAAATCGGTATTCATTTTAATATTAAAATTTGATTTCTCCTAGGGCTTCCATGTTTTCTCCCACGAATGAAAATGAACCCCCTTATCTATTGTGAAGCACAACACTTCATTATACTTAATTGAATTTGAATGAAATATGGAGAGGAATTTGAACAATGTAATGGGCCGGGGATTGGGATATTCCTGTGCAAACATCTTGTTAAAAATGGTTTTTATTGGTTTCATAATTGTTTGGTATGAGATTTTTTGGTGAGAAATGTGTATTAAATGTTTTTTAAAACGGAATTCAAATTGCATATTTTTGAGAAATATCTAGAAAAACTCATGTTGGGGGGGTGTGATTATCCACTGGAAGTGTCTAGTATTCATTTCTAATTTATATAGATTTCATGTGATTTTTTATTCATAAATACCATTTTAGTTCATTTTACACTTTGAACATCAATTCACATTATGATTTCAATTCATTCATAAAATTTACTATTAAATTGTACATTCTTGAACATCTCATAAAACACCAAATGGTCTTGATTTTATTTTCATATTCTATTTTCAGGACTCCCAATATATAAGGAACAATCCATTATTTTCTAGAACTTTGATATTCAATTTGGTAGGCAACCAAAGTGGGCTTTGAACTAATCACATTCTGGGCGAAGTGATTTGGACATCAGCCCAATAAAAGAACTGTAGTTGCTAGTGTTCAAGCCCAAAGAGTCTCAAACGTTAACTGTAGATAGAAGAGATCACATGGAACATTTAATTCAACAGTTGCCCAAGATAATTCTAATGTTTTAATGGATTTCTAGGTGCACCAATTTGAAGATTCAATTCTCGGCCCGATTCCGCTGCCCAGAAAAACAGCCCACTATTTAAATCATATCTCCCGAACAAAATATTATTTTGGGCTGAAAGTTTAAAGGATGTTAGGGGACATCCGTGGATTATGTTAAGTATTCTACGGCCCACTCCAATTCAGCCTTTTATAAGGTCCTTTCGGTGCGTATTTCTAGTGGATTCAAGCTGAATTCCACTTTGGGACAAGAATTGAAAAGTCATATCTCCATTAATTGTCCTCTCACCTTTCCCTAACAAAATTAATTAAAGGCAAATGGGTTGATGGTGTACCATCCAAAAAATTCAAAAATTCTTATTTAAGGTAGTAGTGGTGGAGTATTTGAAGGATCTTGGAGCTTTGTTTTGATTGTAATGTTATTTTTCCAAATTAATTTTGTAGCATTTTTACTTCTCATGTAAGTTGTTCGAATCACCATAGTTTTCAGTAAAATATCTTCTTCTTCTCTTCTACAGTTCATATTCATATCACCTTGATACCATTTCCTCAATGTGTGAACTTTTTCACACCAAACCTTCTGATTTATCACACAACGGTGGAGTGATCATTTTGTTGATGTTGTTTTTTCTTCTTCAATTTTTCCCCTATGATAATATTTTACTCTTCATTTGAGATCATAGAATTTATGGAGGGATAAACCCTTATGGCTTGGTCCTAGGTAGTTTCATGGGGAAAATTGGATGTTATTTTAGGATCTTAAATTCTGTAATCATTTCATTACATTAAGATTTTTATTTGATGATTTATAATCTTCTTCGTCTTCTTCAACATTAACAATGACTCATTTCGAGTGCTAGTAAGATCTAATTCCTTGGAGTGATCATAAAATTGATCCTCTATGTGCATTTTTGATTTTACTTGGAATTCTGTAGGGATTAAATTGGTGATTGATGTTGAGGAATTATATCAATTTGTGGATGTGTCTTCAATTAGTGAAATGAACGTTATAATAAAATAAATACATCCAAACTAACCCAAGTAACAACATAATATCAACTCATATGCATTAATTGTTTTAGGCTCTTTAATTGTATGTTTATTTTTATTCTGTTCATTAAATTATATCAGTAGTTATTCTAATCAATTCAACATAAATAGTTGTCCACTTCATAGCCAAATCCTTCCAAAATTAGAGTGTCTTTAGGTTCCTCCTTCAGTCCCTCTAAATTCGACCCCTTCTTGCAATAGAACGACTGAATACCTGTAGTGTAAATTTTGGCACAACCAATATACTTGATGAAGGATCATTAATTCTATATCTCTATCTCCTATTATCTATTGGGGAATTAAATAATCATAGAATATATTCTAGATCTTCCTAAATCATATCCCTCATCTCATCTGTCAGTGTAAAAACACCACGCCTTATTTTTAGACAATTGTAAGGAATGTATGAAAAAAATTTACCCTATACTCTAGAGACCTCTCCCCAAGATTGAATACAAAAAGAATAGCTTTGAGTCATGATTTACCAACATGATTCTGGAAAATCCACGAGAAGGTGGGAGGATGCTCCAATTAGAATTCTAGATTGAACACTTCCTTACTCTAGGGAGGATGAAAAACCCCTTTGATTGACTATAAAATACATTTTCATCCATATCTCAACTATGAATTAGTTCCAATATCAGGAATATAATAAAGTGCCACATGTGGTACTATCGGAGGAATCATATGTAGCTCAAGGCCCGCCACCTCTGGTGTATGATCTTCACTGCCTTAGGTGTTTACATATAAAGGATGTTATATTGGAATGATATTAAAAATAAAAATTCATGCCTCAGATGAAAATTTATCTATTGAAAATATTGTAGATAGAAAACTGGGGCAGGTATATATCCTTCATTGTGTTTATAATATCATAATTCCTACACCAAAATCCTGGACTCTCTAAATGAAAATAGCATATCCTTCCATAATAATGTAATCAATACACTAATTTAACACTAGTAAGTCTTGGATGGGGTTTGGAATATTATTTCACATGTATATGATAGTTATTTTATTTTAAAAGGTTGTATTAATTTTAGATATATGAATATACAAATATTTAAACATATTTCAATAGTTGAATTAGATGGATCACCATTTCCAATCACTAATTTCACATACTCTTTATTATTCATAATATGGATTCCAATTAACCATTAACATTATACCTTCCATACCATATGTCCAACAATTTGTGGCTCAATGGTCCATAATTATGTTATTAAGGTGTATTCTTTAACAAATAAATAAAAATACTAATATTTTAAAAAAGAAAAATTAATCTTTAATTATGTATTCCAATCCTGGATGGAAATTCAAGATCATTTCCAAATAATTATCAATGAATTAATAATATGAAATAAAAAATTTCATGTTGATAAGAGAATTGAAATGGAAAAATGCATTGGATATTAGTCATATTGTTCCTATACTGATGATTGTAATTCAACACATTCATTTCATTGAGCCTCGATAAAATATATCTCATTCAAATAATTCCTATATTAATACCATCAAAATACAGGGGTGTGAAAAACAAGTTAATTCATATCATCAATTAATGGTATAGTCAATAACTACAATTTCCCATCACATGTAATGTTAGTTTTTCGATGTACATGTGCCAGCTACTTCCAAGAATTGGGTCATATCCATATCCCTTTAAATCATAGTTTATTTTCTAACATTCAAACAGTATGAAAGTTGATATACACCCCAAAAATACTACATTCTATCTTCTGGACTAGAAATCCACCAAATTGGGGACTGAGTCGGTGGGTCTCAATTCTTAATGAGCGCCTCCATGTACACTAGAGGCTGTCCACTAGTAACAATTGTGAAAAGGTTTTTCGATGTAGATATTAAACTATCATATCAAGGTGAAACTATATATAAAACCTTAGAAATACAAAATTGAATAATTATATATATATATATACTCACATAAAAAATAACGTAAAAATGAAGAAATAACTGAGAAACTGAATAATAATATCAAGTGCTACTATGATGTTTCATATACATGTATGCACGGAATAAAGATAATCAAAATTTGAACATTTTAAATTCTTAAACAATCATGCTGTACAAAAACATCAAAATAAAATAATGGATTCTATACTAGCATCTCAAGATTGTTCCAGGCCCATTTCTCATATTCTCTATCTATAAGTATTGAAAATTAGAATTTGTTGCAGGGGGATCACCCTTATCCATTTCTGTAGATGATGAATCTACATGAGAACCAATAAAATCCTATGTATGGAGTGTGATACAATACCATAAGGCCCCACCAAAATTATATAGATTTTACCCAAGAGTTCGCACACCTAAAGACTTTTTATGTTCTAATAAAAGGAGAAACACTAAGTAATAAATAACAAGCTTATTCAGGTTTGTCAAGGAAAACTAGTGGCTCTACCTTCTTCAATGTTTTTCAAGAATATGTTTCTAATCAATAAAATAATATATATATATATATATATATACTATTTTTATATAGTTCATCCGCCTATATGGACATTGTACATACAAATATATGTTTCCACATACATGGAATACAAGGTGTTGGATTGATATGGGTGTCAATCCGATAACTATAACAAGTCTTAATGATCCTAAAATATCTATCATATTGTACAATTATTAAATCTCATAATGTGTTTGATACATCATTATCATCTATGGAGATGGTGGGTGTCTCTTCACTTTTGGAGTTTGTGACCTGAGGCTAACTATATTTACATTGATTTTATGTATATTTGGTTTGTTGAATATTAACAACACATATAATTACATATTGTTTTTTGTTATTCATGATTCTAATACAATAATGTCTTATAGTTTATTCCACATTGAAAAGGACTTATTAGTTCAAATATTTGATGAGAACCTTGATATGCTATGATGATATTATCAATTAATGTTATGTTGTTGGATTATGTACTATGATATGTGACATAGAATATAGACAATCATGTGTGAGTACTCATAATTATATTATGTTACATCTCATGAAGATTGAACATTGTGGTCTCAAATATGATAAATTATTAGAATATTCCCACTTTTTATAATTCCACATGTTTTGGTCCAATCATATATTATTATATACAAGAACCTATAATGGTTCTTATACTTTATTATTATTACTAGTTCTTGTCACAACTCTGGTACATAGATGTGTTTCATAAACCAAGTTGATAACAACCCAGGGAGATTCTAGTTATGTTGAGCACATCATGGGTGACAATTCATTAATAAATAATTCAATTAAGGAATTTTCCCTTCCATATTTATAGATGCTGATATCTTAGGAAATTTAATAGAATATTACTATAATATTAAATTATAACTTTATGTGTAATAAAATGTAAATTTCATATATCCAATTATATAATTATTGATCATAATGGTCGGTGAAATGGATGAGAAACCTATTATAAATGATAATGTGACAAATGGATTATATTAAATAGTAATCATGCACATGTGGTTTTCAATGTTGTTAAATTAAGTTCATTATCTTAGGTTCATTGACCCGTTGATAGATAGTAATAATGGACATTATAAACTACCACCTAATTCCAATGATAATGTATCCCATAATGTCACACACTAGGTGTTTTGATTTTTCTCCATTAAATTCATTTTTCTTTTAATTAATGGAATAAATATTATTCTTATGTCTGGGGAATAATTCTATTCACGGTATATTGATCTCATAATTTACAAAAATATTTGTTCACCATCTTGAGAATAATATTAGTATATTATTTATTTAATAATTAATAAATATTTAATGACTAGATTATGAATAAAATATTTATTAACAAATAAAATATGTATTCAATTCTTCAATAAATGTTATAAGAGATACGATCAACCATGATCGATTCATGTGACAAATATTAATTTGAAACACTATTACATAATATATTTTGTATTGCAACTTGGTGCACACCATAAAATAATTATAATATAAATATTTAATATTTATCATGAAGTTTGTTAAATGTGAAAAATCATATTTAATTGTTGTTATGAAAATAAATATTGTTTTATATTAAATAAAAATCCTATAAATACAAAATTATGTCTAATGTGTAAAAAAATAAAAAATTTAAAAATAGACAATTCTTTCCTACAATTAATTCCCTCTCTACTCAACCTTTTATATCCATCTCATGAATAATAAGTGCGATATATTTTTAATTCAATGTTGAATAATGTGTGTTCAAGTGTGAAAAAAGGTACATATTTGAATCACCACACGAGAAACCATAGACTGAGTGGTATATCTAGGATATCAAAGTGGAACATTGGATCACCACTAGATGGATTCAATCATATGATCCTCACATTAGAATGAAGGTAATTTTAAAGGGACTTTTTGAATGAAAAAAATTGAACAATGAACAATTTTCCTAAGTCGCGATATTTAGTTATTCGTATAATATATAATTTAGTTATAAATTTTTCGTTGTAGATATTAGCTATAGATTCATGGAATGATTATTAGTAGAAATTGTAGTACACTACCCACATCTGCAAGCTTCTGTTGATTCTGAAACAAACAAGCGGAGTCAGAGTTGCCATTATTTATTTTATAATTAATTATTTTATTGTTCATTTATTCTCAAATATGGTAAAATTTTCATTTTATGTTATTATTTAATTAATTATATTATGAATTAACATGTTATCCACATATTAATCTTACTTTTTAGTTTTTAATTCTGTCTGGGGTTTCTGTAAAAATGAACAATGGCTAGAGATGTAATAGAAAAGTGTAAAATCATTTTCTAGTTAAACTAGGATATATAGCATATAGATTAAAAACAAGTTTTACACCCATGTGTTTTGTATCATAATTCTCCGAGAAATTAATTAAACATGGTACATCATTAACGGAATTTTTTTGATTAGGCATACCTATCCCATGGAGAGTAGAAATAGGTTGTTTAGCATGCATTCAAATGTTGTGTATTCCAGCAAACATAACATGTTGATGAAATGGGCGTGTGAATTGGATATATGACAACTGAGGTATATGATATGTAGTTTGATATACATGTCTTTTAGTTTCTTTTTAATGTAAAAAACCATAAAATAAGTTAAATTTGAATATTGGATCAGTAAAAAGTTATTTTATTTATATTCACAACATTGTGTGTTTTATTATTTAATGATGGATTCAAATATGTATAACTTATCAATAAATTTCTTAAAACTAATATTTCATTATTGGTTATGTAATTTTTTCCATGGGTACATTTAATTATTAATAGCTCCAAAAAAGATCAAATGATTATTAATAATAAATGATATTAATTAACTAATTTATTATTTATCTAATGAAATGATGTTTATCATAAATAATAAAATAACTAATGAAAACTTTAATTTTATCCATTTACTGATGTGTATGCATTTCTTATAAGAATATTCATGACATTTACCAACACCTTTATATGTGTTGTATGTTTTAATTTAATATATTATATGTGTTTAAAATTATATAATATTAAATTTAATGATGCCCTTCAAGTCATACATTCATACACTGTTAAAAAAACCTACATGTCCAAGGATATTAATGTAATCCTCTTTATCCAATCCTTTTCTTCCCCACACCTAGGTGAGCTTAATAAATATTTTTAATTAATAGAGAATCCCAATATATATAGAGGCGGTTCATGATCCTGCAATAATGATGCCAACCCAGGTGATACATATGTGGATAGGTGGAATGCTGTAAATATTTCCAGGACTAACAGTATCGGTTTTCACCTTAGGTCAAATGATGATTTAATTTTATCTCATTAAATCAACCATAAGATAAATCCCAAGAAAATTTCATTTTATTTCTTATTTATTTCTATATATGATATTATTTACTTTATCGATAGAAAGTTGTGATCACATAAATAAATGAATTTATGTTAAAGTCAGAAATTAAATAAATGAATTATTATTAAATTGTTTATCCAAAATAATTACATAATTAATAAAATTCCAATTAAAATTTATATGACATGTAAGGATGAAAAAAATATAAAATTAATGCATATAAAATAAAAATATCCAATTTAAATATTATGTTTCCCAAAGATTTAAATTCATTTATTAAGTACAAAACCATAGAACAAATTTGAGAACATGTAAAAATACTAGACGCATACTTTTATTAGTGATTTCTTATGATATAGTTAGCTTTATATATCTACAATTTAATAGAGTTTAACAGACAAATTCAGTTCAAAAAAAATTTGGATGTCGTTGTTTTGGAAATCAATGGAATGACTTCAACATAAGGTAATACAATAAAAAGATGAAGGAGATTAAAGTTTTCAGTTGTATATATTGCCTACATAATTACATAATTACTATATTAAATTTTCCTGGGAAAAAATTTGTAGGAGTAAGATATGTAACGGGGATTCATTCTTCTTGAATGTTAAAGAATCTAGACATTCTGAGTTCAATGGTAAGTCATGTTGAGACATGACAAAATATTTAGAGATTTAATAAAGTAACATTTAATTTATTTTGTATCACTTATTTTTTAATCATGAATATTTATAATAATATGATCATCTAGAATGCATAATAATACAGATGTGTTATCATCCAAACTACACATATGGTCAATCCTATAGAAATAAATCCCTATAAAATGTAGTGACATCTAATAGAGGTTTAGATACCTTAGGGTTATTCTACACCTTGAGTGAAAATATTACATGCTATAGTCAACAATGTTTGACCTTCCTACAAAATAGGTGACTCATGAATATTTCATTGTCTATGAAAAAAATATGAATGACATGATCCAACATTAATTTTTTAATCTTTTATCGATGACTAGTGAACTAATGAATTATTATTCAAACATCGATGTATATAGAATGATTGATGAATTATGAGGTATTTAATATGATAGAGAGAGAGATAGTAACATTTTCTAGTTTTCATAGTGATATTTTAGAGAAATGATTTTTATTATCCCAAAACTGGGACATAGGTAGTCAATCAAATTAGTTATATTTAGGGATCATTCATTATGGGGTTTGAACTCCCCAATGAATTGGGAACCATCCTCATTCTAGCATCACATCATTTGATATTCTCCATATTTTCTTGTTTATTTTAATATGATCTATAATGATAGGTATCCAATAGATCTTCTTACTATTATTTTCCGTGATTATATTTATAAAATTATTGAAAACCACACATCTTTATAGTTATCAAATCTATGGGAAAATGGAAGATAATTAAACCAAAAAAATCTTCATGCCATTACATAAAGAGAATGATCAATGGGGATGAAAGGGAATAGGATGAAGACAATTTTTTATGTGTCTAGAAGGGATATTGAATGTAAAACTAAACCCAACAATGACGAAATGGGATCTTTCATTTGTGTATGTTTTCAAGTAAAATTTATGAAATTCATCAAATTGGTTCTTAGATATATGTGTGGGTGATCATTTATTTATTCAAATAAAAGATCCAAGTAGAATATTAATTTTTTTCCAAGGTGTGGTTTATCATCGAGAATCCAACGAAGCTAAACATGCAGATATATCAATCGAGGACAACCACATCTAATTTCAGAATAAAATGATACTATATTTAAAGGGTTATATTCTGGTGCCTTCGGTTACAAAATAAAATAATTCTTTATCCAAACAAGATACCAATGTAATTATTTTCAAATTTTGGAATAAATTTTTATTCTTTTATAAGTATTAAATTTTTAATGGTAAATAATATTTACATAATAACATTCAAGTGATGGATTACAGGAACCAAATAATTGCGATCAATAAGGACGTTAGATATTATGACTCATACCACACCCCAATTTAGCATCACCAGCTAGGCCATGTAAATTAAAGACACATGACTAAATTGCATCATGAGGGATATTTAGAGTCTCTTGATATAAAACCTCATGGTTTATGAGACACATATTTACAATGAAAATGACCAAATCCCAATTTAGATGGAATTGTGAATGGGATTATGATATTTTTGAATTAATTTATAATAATGTATGTGATTAATCTTCTATAAATGGAAGTGGTGGCTATGCACACATTGTTTATTTTTCTGATGATTTAATTAGATATGGATATGTCTACAAAATGAGGTGTAAGTTAGATTAATTAGATAAATTCAATTAATTGAAGAATGATGTTGAGAACCATCATTGTTTGATTATTAAGAATCTTTTCTCAGAATGGGGAGTATAATATATTAATCATGACTTCATTGATAATTTTTGGGAGTTCAAGATTTTATCTCCACTCAATCCTCCTTATACATATCATTATAATGATGTAATTAAATGATAAAGTCAATCGTCATTATAAATTTTGAGTTTAAGGATGAATCATGAAATTCATCCATTATCGTTTTAGGGATACACATTATAAAAAACCACAAATAGACTAAACAATATTCCACATAATGAAATAGATAGTACACCATTCCAATTATGGAGTGGAAAGGAACATGAGTTGGCATACTTACATTTGTGTGGTTGTTAATAAATTGTTTTGAAATATTCAGTTAAAAAGCGTTCACCCTGAGGAATGAAATGTTACATTATAAGATATCCCAAATAAATGTAGGGATATTACCTATACAATCCTTCAAACAAAATTTTTTCTATTGACTTATGTTACAAATTTGATTAGTTTTCTTTTATCTCTATGATAGATAGTTGGAGAGAGATAGACATCAATGAAGCACTAGATAAAGGAAAAAATGATTTTGTTAGAAAACAATTTCCAAATACACCTATGGATGAAAAATTATATTCTAGATATGAATTTACAATATAATAGTAATATATAGATTATAAAACCAAAACAGTATTGCTTTCTAGTAACAGTGGATAGTGATCCATTTTTAGTTGATAATAATTATCTTGTAAACTTCAAGGATGTACTAAGTGGGATAGATGATTCCATGTGGAATGAATTCATGAATTCTGAAATGGATTCCATGAATAAAAAACATGTATTATATTTTTTAGTACCTATAGTAGATGAAAATACCATTGGTTTTATGTTGATATTCATGAAAAAATTGGATACGGGAAGACATTACGGTACCTATACTGCATGACTATTTGAAAAGTGGTTTAAACAGTTTCAAGGCATTAACAAAGAAAAATCCTTTTCACTAGTTGCAATGTTTAAATCTATCATAATTCAATATTCCATTGTAGTTTTCCATGATTATTATATTTGAAAAATGGATTTCAAAAAATTCAGCCATTATGGGAACATCCAGAAATATGTCTATATAACACTACTTGAAGGGTTTGTGACTCCAATTGCTGCAAAAAAAGTTATTAATGTATCTAAGATATATTTATTGATTAATAAAATCAACTAGGTCATGGGACATTCATTTTAATATGGACATAAATGAATTTGGATTCATAAAAAAAATGTGAGATGTGTATCTAAAAACTGATTATTGAGAGTGCAACAATTTTTTAAATTTTATATGTTTAAAATATATTGCACATTTGAAAGGAAATAAATTTCTTACAATCTTTAACTGCATGGATGAATAAATACATATCTATGATGGAAATGGGTGAGTACATATGGTTTCATTGATCGAGCTCAATCATGAATGATACATGATTGTTCATGACCTAAGATAATGTAAATACATTGAAAAAATACTTAATTTATTAAGTATAGAACCATCCAAGAGGGGATTATTACATGTATCATATGGAATTCATATTTCTAGAATTATGTTCCCTCATATAAATGATTATAGAGACAAAATGACAAGGATTCAACACAATCAATGATTGGGTAATTCATGCATGCTATGTTATGTATTATCTTAGAAGTCGCAAATGCATTAAGTGTGTTAGGAATTTGTTAAACATATCCATGTGACCTCCATTGGATGAATTTTAGGCAATACATAAAATATGTCATGTAATAAAGATATTTTCCTAGTTTATAAAATGGATGAGTATACATTCAGATAGAGATATTGATATTATAGTTTCCAAATAGATCATGATGACATGATGTCACCAACGAGAAAAATATTTACATTGACTGGAGGTTCATTGAGCTGGAAGAGACTAATGTAGGTTATGGTTGTAGATTATACAGGATATACAATTTATATATTAACATATGAGGATTCTAATAAAGAAATATTGATGTGAAACATCATCTATGATCTTGTTTTGGTATTCATTTTCCAAGATCCTATCACACGCTTTTATGATAAAACTATACTGATAGATCATAAATATGTTCTAATGTCACATTATTGGAAAGCGTACATACATTTTAAGTATAATCAGCTAAGGTATTTTTCATTGAGTGGTGATGTTGCTATGATCATTATTATCATAAATGAAAATGTGGAGAACCATTTGATTATATCCATGACTCTTCAAAAACACGGCTATCGAGTGCCGTAAAGAGAACTGAAGGAAAAAAAATGAAAGATCCATTCAGTCCATATGGGTGATTGTTGGAGTGTTTGTCCTAGGAAAATATTTTTTTCTTGTATTAAATTTTTATTTAATTTATTTAATATTAAAAAATTACATATCACATATTTTTTGTTCTTATTGATGTCACTAATGGAATAATGTCCTAGATGATATGTCACATGGATATGGTCACTACAGTTATCTTATAAGATGATTACATTGATATATTATATTGATATTATAAATTAATGTTACATTGTTGGATAATGTACTATAACGGTGAATATATCATATATAATTTCAAGTGAGAGTCCTTGTATGGAGATGTGGCCTCTTCTCATGATGTTCACTATTAGAAATCCCAAATACGAGAGACTATGAGAAAAACCACTAGTATAAATTTCACATGTTTTGGTGTTATCATATATTGATCTATAAGTGTGCGTGTGTGTGTGTGTGATAGTCCTTAGACATTAATAATAATATTATTAGTTTATGTTTCATCTCATGTACCAAGAGGTATTTCGTAAACCATGATGAAAATAGCTCATTGTGAACTTGGATATATTAAATGTGTCACATGTGATGTGTCATTAATAAATAAGTTCAGAAAGAATTACACTTATATATATATGTAATCAAATATATTTTCCCTTTATTGGAATAGAAAAATTGAATTAATTTCCTTTCCTATTTTGTAACAATGTATTTATTTCATATCGTTAAAGAAACTCATAGCGATATTATAAGTTGAGGACATGGAATTCATACCTGCATAATTGGAATTTAGGCAACACCGCCTAATTGAAACGAGAAATAATCCAAAATTGTCCCACATTAAGTTTTTTTTATCTTTATTAAATTATATTTGAGTTTAATTAGTCGAATAATTATTATTATCATGTTTGAGAAACAATTCTATTCAACTTATACTAATCATATAAATTAAAAAAAAATAATGATTTTCAGACTGTTTAATGAAACATTCACATTATATATTGAATATTTTAATAAATATTTATTCTAATGATTTTGAATAATTATTTTATTTATGAACACAATTTCTATTTTTTTGATTAATAAATTTGAGGGGAGTTCATGTGGACCAAGATAGAGTGTACTGAATAATGATAAATAACAATACCCTTACTTAATATTTATTGTGGTAAAAGGTATCGTTTTCCAAAAAAATTATTATTTCATGGACGATATGAAATTCAATATTATTTAAACATAAATTATTTCACTATAAATAGATTTCTAAATATATTGGTTATGGAAACTAAAAAAATAAAATAGAGAATTGTTGGGCACAACGAATTCACTTTCAACTCTTCCTTCTGACTACATCACAAAAATGAGAATATCAAGGGAGATTTAATCATGGACAAATATTGAGAAATTAAGAACAAACAATTGAATCCATTTAAATCATTGTTCTATCACCCAGATATAATTTGGTGTTACTCGGATATCATGGGTGCACATTTGGATCACAAATAGAAGGATTCTATCATTGGATTCTAATAACATAATGAATGTAATCCAAAAGGGTATTTTAAGATGACCATCATCCACTAATGTTGAATTCTACAAATTTAATATAAATATTTCATAAAAAATTGAATTAATTAATTATATGTTTGACATATAAGATCCATGATATTGGTTTTGTAAAATTATTATTAAAAGTAATTTTTAAATATCACACATATTTTCATTCTTCCTCAAGGCCTATAAGTTGTAGTCATTAAAAAATCCTAAAAATGAATGTGTAGAGCCATGCCAACTATAAAAATAGTTTCAGTGCTGTGATATGTCATGATCAACAACTTGTGTAATAGAGAGTAAATTTTCATATTCAATAGAAACCTCTCCATCATTGTGAAAGCTATATTCTAGGGGTACCAAATTTATTAAAATGTGAATGATTATTTCATATCGTGAATTATTCTTATTTAGCCCATTTATAACTAATAAACGTACAATTCATTTTATATATTATAATAATGTAATATTCGACTGGTGTTCATTTTTCTCCTCTCTATTAGAAATATCAATTAATCTAAATAATACATCTATAGATGTAAAATAATCATCAAACAAACCACTAACTTTAGAACATGGTATTTAATGAATAAAGTCATTTGAAAAAATCTACATGATTCAATGAGGCACATATGGGTGAAATTATCAATACGTAAATACCTATATGGTCAATTAAATTTGTAAATAATTAAAATAACATAAGCGGTTCATTTTTTAATTAACTTATTGTATAATAGATAAAATTCCATTTTTTATCAATGCTAAATTCTTAGAAGGAATTACGTACATTTAATCATATAAATACAATTGCAAATCAAACCATAACACCCACAAGATGTGAGTGATCAAGGTTGGAATACTTAATTTATTAAAAAATTATCTTTTTTAATATATCAAGATGCATAAATAATTTTATGATTAATATGTTATTTAAAAAGAAACATGGCGAAAAGGTTGACATTCAGAAAAATGAAGAAGATACAAAAAGAACATAACATTTATTGAATAAATGAGATCGCCTATATTAGGGACATTGTTAAAACCTCTTTCTGACGGTCACATTAGATTTGATGTATTTTGGGAAAAATTGAAGAAATGTTTCAAAACCATAACAACAGGGAATATTATTAAACCGATATAGGGAAACATATATGAAGATAAACTAAAATTGATTGGAATAGGATAATATAGCATACCTATTGCTATAAGATTCTATTAATGAATCTTTTTTGGACATTAGACATTGTAACAATTTAGTGACCTTGGTTGTAGAATTCTTTCACATTCAAAAGAATGAGAAGGAGGCCATTTGATGGAATGAGGATAGGAGAAAAAAATTTGATTTGAGATTTGAGTAAGTGAAAAAAGGTAATGGTACCCTCAAATATAGGAGTGCATGGTTTGGCCACACAGTTCAACCAAATGGTTTTCACACCATGGTAGATTCACTAAGAATAGAAACAACTCATAATGTTAAGGCACAATGTCCACCTAACCATGCACAATCTCTATGAATACTTACTATCTGACAAAATCATATTTTTGAATGGTTGAGATCTTGGGGAAGAAGGATGAAGACAAACCGTGTTGCCACAATTTCTTCTCTACATCACCTTTCATGGTTAGTAGATGGTTTATAGGTTGGGTAGTACAATTTATAATAAACCAGTGTTCTGGTCTATTTTCCAAATTCTCATGCTTCTAAGATCTGAACAAGCCCCGAAAAACCTCATGAAACTTTTAAATAAATTCGGTAACATTATAAGGGTTGATTAATATCAATTGATCTTAAACAACAACCTTTATCATCATATAAAGACATTCCACTATACATAATATTTTTAAACAATTGATAGAATACATCCTTATTAAAATCAGTCATATAGTATATAGAAGGATGTAGAATCACAATTTGATTCTCTTACAGAAGTCCAATCTAAACATTATAGAGTATGCTTTAAAAACTATTGTATAGAAATTTTAATCATGTGAAACTCAATAGTCAATTCATTTTTGGGTGGATCACCTCCAAAGGCTATCTTTTAATCTTATATCACCAAACGTTTATCCCTAATGTGTTTTTAGAATATATTTTTTTAAGGAAATTTAATTTTTTAGGGTTCATGTGAGTGATATAATGGTCATTTTACCATATTATATTATATTTTAATTTGTTAATAAATTCCATTTTTATTCTCTTATAGGTATTTTACATAGGATATGAGCTCTGTGTAATTATGCGCCACTCCAATTTTGGAAGAATATTTATTATTTACATAATGAAATATTAATATATTCAAGATAATTTTAGTGGAACTATCTTTTCAATCGAGCGAAAAATTGTGATAATTAATATACAGATATGTATAGAAATATGGTTTGGGTCTTATTTGACATATAACCCATCTTAAGGTACCATTACTTCATTCATGTATTAAATGGTCTTTTAATTGATTAAATCCTTAAATTAGGTACAATGTTGGGCTTCCAATGCACATAAAAAAATGCAAAAAGCTATTCACACTAACACAATTGTAGAATAAGTTGTATGGGGTGGAAATTATATCATATTACATCGACGATAGATACAATTACAATATTTATATGCAACAACATCATGATTGGATCTATACCTGATGCATCATTTATTATTATATTAGTATGTACATTTTTTTATTTTTATGAAATAATGCCCATAAAATTGTTTTTTATAATATAGATACCTTTCATGACTATTAAAGACACCAAGTGTTTTGATCTATGTTTAATTAGTGAAATACATGAATTTTATGTGGCTTTCAAGGGGTGTAACATTTCTAAACCCCAACTAAACATCGTACAATATTAAGAACACATTCCAATAATTCATCTCTTTATTGGAAGAAAAAAGTATTTGAGGTACCCACTATGTATTTTTTTTACACCTCATGTTTTAGTAAATAGACTTGTGGTGATACATGGACTTGTGGTTATTAATCTGGGAAGTAAGAATTTTGGTGACACACATCCTATACTTGTTGTACAAGCCCTGTATAGGGACATCTCCATGTGGATAGGAACATTGGTAAGGAAAACATGTAAGGTTACCATTCCATGTAAAAAAATGGATAGATAACATGTTTTTTTAGTATTATATGGAATTAACCCATAGGTGTTTAGTCTTTAATATAAACATGTTAATGTGTTATTTTATCAGATTACACATTCTGTAAAAAATTACTAAACTGTTTACTTCATATTTATTACTATTTGGAGGGTTTTATAGTGATTTTTTCACTGTAGAGTTGGGAAATGGAACAAGAGGAGTCCTTTTTGAGTTATTCTATGTATAACATGAGAATGGGGTCCCATGAGAATTTTTAGAACATCTATGGGGTGTTTTGGGGAAAGAGTTGTATGATAGAGATGTTTTCATCCATGAGTTTGGTTTACCTATCTATTTAGAGTGAAACAAAATACGGGACATTTGTGAGGGAATGAAAAATATGGTGTTTAATAAAATGATTTCATTGGAAACAACATTTAGTGTTCGATTATGAATATCCCTAGTTAGAAGTATTGATTTTTTTACTCTAGGTGGAAGATGGTTTGGGGGTACAGTCCAATATAGCAAGATATTCCGTAGAATAGGTTATGAGGATGGTATTAAATTGGGTTTTCATGATTCCATACTTCTTATAAACACTACAATATTATTGGCCTATGAGGCTGTGAGATAAATTATAATAAGTTAGGTAATGTGTTACATATAAAGTGAGGGTTCTCTAAGAGATTTATGTTGACACCTAAGATTGGGAGAGGGATGTATTATTTACTGTTTCGACACAGATGATACCAAGAGTTATATTATTTATTTTGTAACATTTATTCATTACAAATAGGGATGAATTTATATATATTTTGATCAAAAATTAAAATTTTGTACCCTATTGACAAACAAACCTTGAGAAGGAACATGTGTTTGGGTAATAGAAGGTTAATACTATACCACTGGGACCTGAACCAATGTTAGAGCCAATGTATTTAAGATGTTGATGTCCAGAAATGGTTTTTTAATAGAACATTATATGTTTGATTCTATCTTTTAGGTTTCTGACATGGTATATTCCTATAAGGAATTTTTAATTCGAAATGGGATTCCATAATTTAGTGATGGGAGACATGATACTCCTCTTCCACTGGAAATTATTATTTATAATATCTTCTATATCCATACCGAGAGTGTTTAATGTTTGGGTGTCAGCTCATAGTTTTATGGAAATTATTATTTTGATATGTATGGGATTTATGGACATTGAGTTCCAAATAGATGTTCAATATTAGTGGACATGGAGTTTTATTGATATAGTTGAGATTATGGGATAAATAATTCTATAGTTTTGATTAATATTAGTGGATATGGAATTCCATTAACATGGTTCACATTTATTGTCTTCACAT